>CAOKZL010003290.1:0-111240 GCA_948472985.1 Iguana delicatissima | reverse complement strand
TCCAGTTTAAATTTCCCTAAACAGATGAAACCCATTCAATTGATAAATAAGAATTATGACACTAAACATTTGTGGAAATTTAGCTAACAGGGGGAGAAAGGGAGGGGAGTGTGAAGGAGGAGAGTGGGAGAGACAGAGAGACTATCTCAGTTAATCCCTTGGTACAAAGTGCCACAACAAGCCCAAGACATTTTGCTACCTGAGACAAAGACAAGAAGGTGCCCATTCCATGATTTTGTGCTCAGAACCTCTCTGACTCAAGCTGAATTTTTTTTCAGCACTTGAAATGGGATGTGCTCCCCATCACACAGTACATTCTTTTGACAGCCTGGGATACATATGGCATATACAGCTCTGTCCTCCAACAGCTGTGATGTTTGATAGAAATGGTCAGGAGACTGCCATAATTAGTTGCCTGAAATTATCATTTCCTTCTGCCTAATGGTAGGGCCACTCCTGCAAAATAGTCATATTCTTGTCCTTGTGTGCAGCGTTTGGACACATGTATACAAAATAAGTGAATTTATTTTGCTCAGTTGGATTTTGCCCCATGAAACTATCACTCATGTCAAAGAAAGATAGGGTTATGGGCCAGGAGTCAGCTTCTCCAGATGAACAGCAGATTCAATGGAAGACAAGCAAACACAAGTACAGTGGGAGCAGTCAGGCTGGGAGGGCAGCAGAGATGGGAGCCAGCTGGCTCCAGCTTTTTTAAGGAAGGTAGAAGGCCGTGGTCTGATGCCAGAAGCAACTTGTGTGTTTTCTGGCCCTTGCTTTTGTGTGTGCTACAGGTTCCCTGCTTTGTTGGATTTTCTGAGTCTCAGACAGTCTGACTTTGCTGCTCGCTGGATTCCTGAATTTCTGGACCAACTCTTTGACTATGCTTCTGCTCAACCCTAAATAGGCAAGCTCTGCTGGACTGCTAAACTGTTTCAGTTTGTCTGCTGAACAGCCCTCTGTCCTATCTCAGTCCCAGCAGCACAGCTGATAATTCATACAAAAGAAACTGAATAGCTCCCAGCTTCTTACTTACTTTTATTCAGTAAGCATAAAGTCAAAATAAAGTCCAACAGAATTCAAAGGCAACAAATCCGAAGGCAGTCAGGGTAATCCAGAATCAGGATAATCCGGAGTCAGGCATGGAGTTCAGCAAGGCATCCAGCAAACAGAGAGGTCAGATAAGCTCTGACAACTCCTGGTGGTGAAGGGCGGCAGCTATATAAGTCAGCCACTTAGCGCAGCTGTTGCCCATTATGTATTCTCTGGGCTCAGTGTAGGCTCTATCTTTATTGTCTGCACTCAGCAAAGGTAGGTACTGTTAAGTTATCCTCTGTGTCTGAAGGGGTAGGACCCTCTGCTGGACCTGGCACCACCCCCTGTTCTGTTTGTGACCCTGTAACCTCTTCCTGTACAGCAGGTCCTGGCATGTCCCATTTCAGACTCTGAGTCAGATTCCATGTTCTGGAAGCAGGTCACGACACCCACTTGGAACTCCATTGCCTGGCAATGGTCAGTTGGTGGCTACAACAAGCAGGCCCTGTTAGATGATGCTGCATGACCACCACATCATTCACTGAACACACAATTAGTGATATAAACAATATTCACCAAAATACCAGAGATTAACATTTATGGTCATGGATAGCTGAACATGTCTGCCCAAACCTACCTGCACAGGCTGTCAGGGCTCTGACCAAAGCATTTTGGAAGCCCTGAAGACTGAAGTGCTTAGAAATGATGTTCACAGTGTGCTCCCAATCAAGGAGTGTCTTGGGACAGGCAATCATGGTAGGACCCTGAGGAGTCTATCCAGCTGCCTGTTTTCAAGGCACACCAAAACCAGGACCATGCTGTAGACATCATTTTCCAGACTCTAATCTCCCCAAACTGAGAAACACTTGAGTTGGGGTAATGCCAAACTGTGAAGGTAAGCTTGGGAGGCCCATTGTCAGTCATAGCTGTGATGATGAAGCTCCATCATTGTAATTATAACGATGATTCAGCATCTTGGCCTGCGGTTGGAATACTACTGGTTAGTGACAACCAGAGTAGAGGCATGTAATCATTTGCTGAATGTCATGTCAATATCATAATTCCACTGATTTGGGCCCTTTCAGCAGTGTGCCTTTGTCCCGGCTGGTGTCCGGTGACTATGGCGGCAGCAGGTCTCCTGGAAGAGGGATCACTCTGCACTGGCTGCCTCTGGGAGCCAGGAAGTGCTATGCCACATCTCTTCCTGCCACAGTGCAGCCAGGTACTGTCCCAGGCTGTGCTGGGGAAGGAAGTGGAACCATTGCACTTCCAGAAACTCCATAAGCAAGGTAAGTGTAGGCATGCAGAGGGAGGGGTGTGTGATCACCAGTCATTGATGAGGAAAAACCATCAATGATTTGTGGCACAATCATACCACCTGGATGGGAGAAGGACAGGATCAGGATGATATCATGCATAGACATCATTCCAGTCCTGTCCTTCTCCCATCTCCATGGCAGGTTAGGTGCATCGAGCAGAAAGGGCCTCAGAGCTTCTGCTTTAATCAATTCTAGTCTTGTCACAGCTATACTAGTCAAAGTATAGGTAAATTTCATTGATTCAATAGGTCTACTCTGCTTGGGAATAAGAATAGGCTTTAGACCCATATACTTGTGAAAGTTTCATAAAATGTCTCAAAGTGTGAAAAATCATTTTAAAAATTATACTAAATCCCACCCATTGGGGAGAAAACTTTTCAAGTTTTTCATTCATGTATTTGAGAAACAAGCAAAGACTTACATGTCTGCCCCTACAGTGTCAGGAACAAGGATACCATTCTCTGTTAACATAAAAGAATGAGAAATTAAAATCACAGATGTCATACTCAGCTAAAGCCACACATTTAATTCATCTTCTTTCTTAGCCTTCATATAACCGATGAAAGTAAAAGCCATCCATTATTTCAAGAAGATGAAGTTACCTTTCCGTACAATGTGACAGGAGTTAAAAACCACAGAGATAAATACACAAAAGGGAACAAGGGAGACTAGCCGCTTCCCATAATATGAGCTTTTATTGAAGCATGAGCTAATGGCTTGGCAGTGCTTATCTCTTGTAACAACCAGCAAATTAATGTGCTTGTTTAACTCAAATGGCACAATGTAAACTATTCTGAATGTGTACACTCAGCTATTGTGCCTTCCTTGGAGAGCATTTAGGTTTTAGAATCTGCACGACTAATCAAAGTGCTTGAAGATATGCCGAGGTTTCTAAGACAATATCCCAGAAGCCTGGCTGTGATTATAGCGTGGATGTGTGTGGAGAGAAGTAATAGAGATATCATGGAGATATGCGGCAACATTTATATAATTTGGACCAGGAATATAAAAAATATCCTCATCACCAGTCTCATTGTATTTCTTCAAATCTCATTTCAGTTCTTGTTTTATCCTTTTTTCACATCAGTTGGCAAGTCTTGTTTTACTTCTTATCACATTGAAATTTGTATGCCTTTTTCTGATATACTTTTTTTGGTGTACTCATTAGTTTGAAGACTGTTAGTCCCAATTGGAGTGGATCTTTGGAATCAGTTATTCCATGGTTAACCAAAATATATGTAAATCCAACTGGATTTAATGGGTCACCTCTAATTGAGACTAATAACAGGATTCGGGTCATTGTTTCCTCTGTGTGTGTATATGGGCCTTCAAGTCACTTGTGAGCTTCTGGTAACCTCATGAATTTCACAGGGTTTTCTTAGGCAAGGGATATTCACAGGTAGTTTAACCAGCCCCTTCCTCTGAAATCTAGCTAACAGCACCTTGTATTCATTGGTGGTCTCCCATCCAAGTACTAACCAGAGCTGATTCTGCTCAGCTTCCAAGATCAGATAAAAACTGATGCCTTTAGGGTATTTAGGCCAGCTCATTGTTTTGTAATGAATGTAGGAAAATGCATTGTTCCCTAATGTGTGCACTTTTTTGGGTTAAATTTTAACTATTAACTAAAGTGTGTTTATGTGTGTTTCTCAGCTGTATGCATTTTTAGCTATTATAGCCTTTTAAATGTACCAATGATTTGGTGCATATTTTATTTCTCTGAAGCACACTGCCAGTGCAATAGGTTTCAGAGAAGAAGCTGTATTAACTTCTTGCAAAATAAAAAGGGAGAAAGGACGCAGTGAACAGTGAGGAGCATTTCAACCTTCCTGAGCACACATTACAGGATTTACAGGTCACAGTCCTCAAGCAGGGAAATTATGAAGAAAGACTAGAAAAAGAAACAGCTAAACTGAATAATATACAGAAATTCCATTCCATTAGCAGAGCTGTGAACAAAGGCAATGGTTTCATGGGGCACTACGTATATTAATACATGAATCCTCGCCACTGCAAATATAACAAAGGGAATCGCTCTGGGGAGGTTTTGACCTGCAGACCTATTGCTTTCATACATCAGTGCTAACTGACCGCTGTAAAGATTTGAAAGACCTATATCAGCTCACACAGTGCTTTAAATTTTGAGTGAAGGTAAATGTGATGGAGTATAGGTGGAGTGATATGCTGAGTGGTAGAAAATCCACCCAGCAACAGGTTGCTAGGCAACCAGAATGGTCACTCCAGAGGAAAACCCAGACCCCTTAGTGGGATGGAGGGGGTAAAGGCCTGAATGGAAATGTATTTCTAGCAGGCACACCCAGATAGGTAGAGAGAGATTTCCAGAATAGTCAGATTTTCAGGGACCAAAGGAGGAAAGGTGATTCCTTCAGCCAGAAAAGTTCTCATTCAAGTGAGATGACAAGGTTGTTTTCTCAGGGAAAGCCTAGAGAAGGGGCAGAAGAGAAATAAACCCATTGTCAAATCTGGCCAGAGAGAGTGGCCAAGATTTGGGAACATAGCCTTTAGCAAAGAGGGAAGCCAGAGGCCTTTGTGTGTGAGAGAGAGATCCATACCTTCATGCTGTTGTAAAGAGACAAGAAACTGTTTAAAAGCATTTTAAAGATCTGTTTGAACTTAGATGTACATACGTACTCACATACATACAAAACCAATACGTTATTCTGTTTGCTGTTTTAATCAAGATTATGCTATATTTTCTTATAAAGCTGGTCTGAATTGAATGATTCTCAGGGGTTATAACAAACCAGAATAACACTACCATAAATCTTTAAAGGATTAAAAACTGTCATTTCAGTCTGGGAGAAAAAAAAGCAAGGCCTTGTTGTCTGTTGTCTCCACAGTAACATTTTGCGTATTTCTGGATCCTGTTACTGTACCTTCTGTCCCACACCCACCACTGGGACTTTAGTAACCTGGGACTTTAATATCACTTTGTCATTGTATCTGAGGAAGTGTGCTGATATCCATAAAGGCTCATGTGAAAATAAAAATCAGTTAGACTTAAAGCTGCTGTCAGATTTTTTTTTCCTGCTCTACCTCCCCTTTTCCTTTTTTTACACAGCAAATGTGTAAATTAGTTTTGTGTGGTGGGAAATGGATATGTCCATTCATCATTTTGATTCCAATTAATTCTTTTCCATCTTTAATCTCCTTGTGGTAGCCCAATGAGGCTGCAACCAAGACAAAAAAAATTATTAAAGCCCTCCCATCCACCCAAGCAACATCTCGATCTGTATTAGGTCTCTCTTCCACTTTTGCTTTTGAGTCAGAAGCAGATGTGCACTGCAAATTAAAGGCAGCATTTAGTTTGGTACAAAGCTGGTGGCCATTTGGAGAAGCAGATTCTCATTCTGGGAGAATGTAGGACAGAACCTTCTCTTTTGGCACCCTGGAATGCCCTCATCTTAGAGACTCAAATGGCACTAATTTTAGCTACATTTTTTGTGTCGCATTAAACCATGGCTTTGGTGGGTGAGGGAAATCTAACAATTTTACCCAGTTTATACATATACAGTATTTCAGCTGTTTTCACTTTATAAGTTTGGTAGGTAGTTTAATAAGTTTTAGACTACAAATTCTCTTTGATTTTTCATGTTTTACAATTTTTAAAGTGATTTAGATTTATTTTATTGTATACCATCCTGAGGTTTTTGGAAATAAATATTAATTAATTAACAAAATAGTTTAACTATATGCAGAATGAAGAAATATTTTCTTTTATCTGTCCCATGCAGAGTCATTGGCATTCTGAAAGAAGAAGAAAGGCCATCATCCTCCATATTCATAATTTTAGAAAATCTCAAGCATCTCGCCACTTCCTGAAGCTTTTTTCTAAGCTAGAAAGTCCCAAATACTGTAACCTTTTCCCCTAGGAGGGGTGTTCTAGCTCCCTGATCATTTCACTTGCCCTTTTCTATGCTACAGAAAATTGAAACAAACATGTGGATCAATGCAGCCTGTGAGCTCCCATGCAACACATAGAAGGATGTTATGTCATGACAAATGATACGTGGCAATCATTAAATGTCAAGGTATTACTGAAGAGTAGTATGGTTCAAACAGCCAGTGGAAATTAATGAATATTTTTTTAAAGGGCATTGCACATGCATTTCAAAAGTGGAATAAGTTTACAGAGGGGAAAGGAAATAAGAAAATAAGATTTTTATCTCAGCCTTTGTATTGCAATAGTTTTTATGGCAATTCAGATTGGCAAAGACTGGCATGTTTGCAGCCAAACTATAATTCCACCACTTCTGTTACCCCAAAATGTGGGTGACTCAGAGATCCACCCACAGTGCCAGTGCCTTCATGAAACAGTGGGGAATATTAGCTCAAAGGGGAGGCCTGCAAGATGAAGGTAACCTTATAAGATATTTTACACCTATGTATACCAGTACCAGTGCAGGGAAGAACCAGCCAGAGATTCAAAAGTAAGTTTGTTTGTCTTATTGGGGGAATCAATAGTCACATACACAAGATTCAGGCAGTCTTGCAAACACATAAGACTAACAGAAGGAAAAGAGAGAAAAAAAGTTGGATAGTGAGAGTGAAGTGAAGTGAGTGATGTTTACCAATCCAGCAGAGAAGAAAAGAGTTTATGCAGCTTAGACTAGGAGTACAAGAGTAGTACAAATTGGGAACTGGAGTGGTGGAGTGATGGTCAGTATGCCAAAAGTACTACGAATTGTAAAGTTGAAGGCTTTCACAGCCAGAATCCATAGGTTGTAGTGGGTTTTCTGGGTTTTGAGGCTATGTTCTATTAGTATTTTCTCCTGATATTCACCTGCATCTGTGGCTGGCATCTTCAGAGGATGAAGATGCCAGCCACAGATGCAGGCAAAATGTCAGGAGCAAATACTAATAGAACACAGCCTCAAAACCCAGAAAACCCACAACAACCTATGTAATACGAATTGTCTGGCTCAACCCCAGGGTGTAAATACTCCTTTTCCACCCTGAGGGGGAAGGTGTTAATGGAGCTCCAGCATAGTCTGGAGAGTGGACAATGAGATCCAGAATGAACTAATGACCTTACCATTAGGTGACAAAAAGATTGATGGGAATTGTGATAGCTCCTTGATAGCTGGACAGTTAAGGGGACAAAGGAGAGTTTTGCTGGACAAAGGGAGAAAGTCAAAGACAATCAGTCCTTCTGTGGAAGCAGTTTTAGATGTTTTTGTCTCTAAAGGTCAAGTCATTGAGGGTCATCTGCAAGCCTATTATCTCTGGAGTTTCCCTGACTATGACCTAGCCATGCCCTGAGGGCTTGGTCTGACCTAGTTTTGCAATGCACATGTGCAGTCAATTCCTCTTTGCCAGTAAGCTTCATAGCCATAGCAGGATATAATTTATATTTCATGCTAATTAAATTTATGTTTTGCCAATTAAACCATATCATGGAGTAGGGGTGTATGGCCTTTTAACACTCCAGGTATTTGTAACTGTATATAACATTATATTTTAAAAAATTATTTCCTCACCCAGTATGAAGATATATTTTGCATCCTGGTATAATTGCAGACAATTCACTTGCAAATCTGTCCCTTTTTCTCTCTGTTGAAAGCCATTCAGGAATTGTTTGGTGCAGACACTGCAGGTAAGGGAGGCGATTGCTCATAAAAGATCATTCTCTGCATAGAAATGACATTTTCTCTGCAAAAACCCCTATGTTTTCTGTGCAGGAAACATGTTTGCTGTACAGAAATTGCTTGATAGCATTCTGTATTGCAGTTATGGATTCATAACCTAGAGTTACACATCTGCTCTATATTCAGTAAGACTGTTGTAATCTTACTGTAAGTTTATGGAAATGTCAACCCAGCTCACCTTAAGAGCCAGTAGCCAGATTGGGCAAAAGAAGCCTGTTAAGCAGACAATCAGGTGCAAAGAGGATGACTTTTCCAGCTCACTCATTGATGGGAGAGGGTTGGAAAAGTCATTCTCTTTGCCACCTGATTAGAAGCTGAACAGACCTCCTTTGCCTAGTACAGCTGCTGGCTCTTAAGATGGGCTGGGGTAGTCAGTCCAGAAGATATTAGTTACATATATGTGTACCTTACATATATGTATAGGTGACTAAGCAGCTGATGTAGAATATTGGTTGCTGTTTACTGTGCAAACCAAACCAATAAATATGCATTTTTTCATGGCAAATAAAGTCCCAAAGTCTTGTAGCTTCAATATTCTCTTCATCAGAGTTTCCTGACATTCAGAAAACCCATTTTGTTACTCATTCAAATGTTTTTTTCAGTATTCTTTCCATATCTAACTAGGGATGGGGGAATCTGACAGTTTTGTTTATTGTCCAAATTATTTAAAACTTCATGTTTTCTTCCTCCTAAATATGATCCGGGAATTTTGGGAGATTGTTCCAAAACAAACAGAAATAGAATTTACCCTGATGTATACTGGCCAAAGTCAATAGATTCAACTATTCCTGACATAGAGAGGACCATATTGTAGTTGTTTATTACATATGTGTAGAAGATGAAGATGCTTTCAGAAAGACAAGAGGTGGCATGTATACCTAATTCAGCACTAAGATGGTAGGTCTTAAAATCAGTGCTTAAAGCCTCCTGCCTAGATGGACAAATCTTTCCATTTCTGCTTATCCCATAATATAATTGTTTTTTAAACAGTTTTTTCATAATCATATGAATGAATGTTCCCCTCCATTTCTAGTTAAAACACTCTAGGTTGAATGCAATTGCCAGCTCCAACTAAAGCAGACCTAATGAATCAAGAGGATTTACAATAAATCAGCTTAGCAGCCAACAATTGATTCACTGGGTCTCTTCCAGTTAGGACTAACCAATAAAATTCAAGTCCAGTATCCTAAATCTAAAAATCTGAATTAGAGTAGACACTCTGAATCAAAGGAAATGATAAGCCTACATTTAGGTGAGTTCTGTTGATTCAGTAGGTCTACTCTAATTGAAATTAACAAATGGATTAGGTCCTACGGATTATAGCTTTTTCAGTTGGATGTGACATTCTTGAGCAGCCGATGTGATTTATCCATACTTTTTAAATAAATATCAAAAACAGTGATCTGATTTTGCATGCTATTTTGTAGCACTTCATTCTGTGCAGAAATAGTTGAAACTTATCCTATCCCCAGGAGAGGTTCAGCACCTCGGATAGCAACTTTAAAGCTCTCCTAGCAATGGTCTGGATTCACTATTCCACAGATATGGGATTCGCCAGCTACCACTGGAAGACCTACTGAAATCAATGGGGCTTAAATTAGTCTTGTCACTTGGTCCAAAGGTCCAGAGATCCAAAAATTAAAATTTCTTGGGTATCTTCTGTCTTGGCTGACAGCTCATTGCTAGCAAACCATGGCTTACCACCACTCCCAAATGATATGATAATTGTTTGAAAGCTATTCAGTCCCAGAGCAATGCAAATCTCCACTCTGAATGAACTTTAGAGGTGCCATTGAGAATATGTGCAGTTATACTTGCTCACACCTATGCTTTGGTAACTTTTCCCACTCTTGGTTGTCATCTCTATTTTTTTAATTTAGAACAGAAGAGCTTTCTGTATAGTAAGCTCTTGACTGGTTTTGCCTGCAATCCCATTGGCTAATTCCAGCAACAGTAGACTCATTGGCTCAGTTGTTGAATGGTAAGTCAACACATAGGCAAATCTGATTCAATGGCTCTACTCTACTCAGGATTATCAAAAGTACTTAGACTTTCTTTTATAAAATTCTCTAAAGTGTCATATACTTTACTAGGACTGTGTAGCACAATTTAAAAAATGGTGACTATCTCAATGTTCAAGGCAAGTAACTTGTTCTCAGTTTGTTTTACATCTTTCTTTCTGCTTTTGAAAATAGAAGCTTTGGTTGAGCAGGTGTTTTTACCTTGACATGCTGAAATGTGTCCTAAAGAATGCCCACTCCAAGTTTCCTCTTGAGATATCTCATTCCCCATGAGAAAAGTCACATTTCAAGGATGCAAGCTATTCAACAAACAATGCAAAAGAGAGACATTAAATCAGTGGCCTCATTTCACCCATCCAATTCAAAGCAACAACAGTTGATTACTAACAAAACTTATAATTGCAAATTCAAATTGCAAAATTATAATTACAAAAGAACAGAATAACTTGAGAGGCAACTTGAGAGAATCACATGGGAAGCATCTATTTTCATGTTCCCAGACCCTAGGGTGGGGAGACTGCCTGAATTCCCCACATACTATGTGATTCTGTGCTCCAAAATGTGTTTTGTGATTCTGTTGTCAGAGAACTGGGACCTAATGATGGGTGAATAGCGGCCACATTGAACTGGTGGCCAGTTTTGCATCTGTTGTGTAGATTTTGCTACTTTTGATGTTAATCCTATGCTATCCATAAATGCAGAATCCCACATCAAGATCAAATACTTGTTAGGGTGTAATATACAATCCTATCTGATGTGAGAGAAATCAAAATGATTATCTAGAAAATGAACCTCAACAACACAGAAAGTAGAATGTTTTTTATAATTAGCATTTTGCACCACAAGTGGCAATGAACACTGACTAAAGTGATAGTCATAGCTGTACAGAAGAGGGCCAGCTTATCTAAAAACTTAGTCAAAGTTTAACAAACTTGTATTTCATCACTGTTCCACATGGCTTTGGCAAGCACAGCACTGGGAAAGTTAATAATTTTTTTTTTACTACATCTCCCAGAATTCCCCAGTCAGTACAGTTACTTCCAACCTATGGGCAACCAGCCAGCATTGCAGATCAAATTAATCTACCTTTCTGAAATTCTGGTCTGAAACCAGATTGAGAGACAAGGGGCTTACAGCTGCGTTGCAATGTCACCACCCCAAATAGGTGGAGTGTGAGGATATATGTTCTAGCTAATAGAGATCAGAAGACACAAAGAGTCAGTAGGCTCCCATCTTACTGAATAAATGCATGAATTTTGGCTTAGCTTCTTGATGATTAAGAGGAGACTGAGCTCCCTCTCTGGCTGTCGGAAAATCTATTTTTCCACTTTCTTGGTTGCCTGTCAACCAGCTTAGTGCTGAATTAAGAGTCCTTCTCCAGTTTCACCATCCATGTATAGCAAAAGGGGACAGGATTTTGGTGAGGATCCATAATGTGTGTCTAGTGCCTTCTTCACTGAGATTTACTAACTCTTAGGTATTTAACCCATCAGCTGTTCTGATGTTTTTCTAGAATTGTTCCTCTGTGTAGCATTAGTTCAGAGATGGAAAAATCTCTCAATCTCAATTTTGTTGGGTTTCTCCAAATTCCACCTGTATTTTCTCCTCACCCTTTGTTTGTAGTGGGTGATGAGACTTTTTTTTCTTTCCACTCTGAAACTGGCATTCTTTTAAAAACAGTGGCTGAGATCCTGCATTATCAGAGATAGCTATGATGATGAAAATCCATCATCATGACTACTTCTACCAATGCCACCCCCAAAAAACCTACCTCTTAAGCAAGGCAGTGCCCAACTGAAGGGTTCTCAAAGTGCTGAAGATCAGAGAGCTGAAGAATGATAAATGCAGCGCTGTCCTAGCTGTGGGGTGCATTGAGATAGGCAGTGGAAAGGCCCTTCTCATAGCCACCATTAAAATAGACATTCTTACAAGCAGCCTTCTGAGAAATGAAATTGGCCATCACTCACCAAAATGTTTGCTTCTGCTAACATAACATTGATGTTGATAGGGATGAGCGAACATTGTTTGCCATTTATGCAATTGCATCTGTCACCTTCCATGTCAGCAGGGAGGTGAATCCATTCCGGAGTTTAATCTGATGCTGAATTCTGTCCTGAAAATAGGTTCAGAACCTTGGATAGTTCATTTAGAACAAAACTTGGACCAAATTTACCCTCCTAGTGACATGGAACCCACTATCCCATGAGCTTGCTTTTGATATGCATTTGCCAAATAAAAATAAAAATTCTTCAGATTCAAGATGGAAAGGACTCGAGATTTAAAAACTCCTAATGTGGGGGAAACCAAAACTGACAGATTTGTCCCTCCAGCCAGGGTTTAGAATGTCTCAATCCATGAGGTCTGGGATTGGATTCCTACTTATACAACTGTGTTAGTGCTCACTTTTTTGAGTTTTCATATTTATGGCAGGCCAACATAATCCTCTCTGTGTTGAGAACAGCTGTGTAGTAGACCCACATTTAATGTGACTTCATTGTATGTAGTTTTAGTTATATGTAAAGGCCCCACCCCCTTGCGATGCTTGCATTGCTCATGGTATCTGCTGCTGGCTCCCAGCACTGCTACCTCTGCTTGCAGTATCTGGTGCTACTGGTCTCCCTGCTCACTCTGTTAATGCTGCTCACAGTATCTGTTGATGGCTGCTCATGCTGTTGAAGTTGCTTGTAGTATCCGGTGCTGCTGTCTGGTGCTCCCTTGGGCTGCTCACAGTACCTCGTGTTCAGCTGCTTGGCTGTAGCTGGTGAAGTGGTGGTGCTAGTGGAGTGGTCTTGCTCTAAGGCACAAGCACGGCAATGCTGGCAATCCAGACATGCCAAAGAAAATCTGGAAAGATCTTTCTTTAAGTGAGAAGGTGAGAATTCTGGATCTGGCATTGACTTTGAACCATCTGCATCATCCTGGTGCTATGATCCAGGACTAACTTTTCACGACCCTCCTTCTGATGAAGTTTTTTCTGATGTTGTTTCCTCTTCTAATCTTCTGACGTACATCAAAAGGTCAATACTGATGGTTTTTGGTAGCTGCAATGCCCTCCTCATTACAAAGAATCATAGAGTTGGAAGAGACCACAGGGGCCATCCAGTCCAAGTCCTGCTATGCAGGAACACACATCAAAGCATTCCCAACAGAAGGCCATCCAGTCTCTGCTTAAAAACCTCCAAAGAAGAAGACTCTACTGCACTTTGAGACAGGATATTCCACTGTCAGACAGCTCTGACTGTCAGAAAGTTCTTCCTGAGGTTCAGGTGGAATCTCCTTTCCTGCAGCTTGAATCCATTGCTCCTTGTCCTAGCCTCTGGAGTGGCAGAGAACAAGCCTGTTCCCTCCTCAACCTGACATCCCTTCAAATGTTTAAACATGGCTATCATGTTCCCTCTTAACTTTCTCTTCTGCAGACTAAACATACCCAGTTCCCTAAGCCATTCCTCATAGGGCTTCATGGCTTCCAGACCCTTCACCATTTTGGTCACCCTCCTCTGGACATGTTCCAGCTTGTCGATATACTTCTTGAATTGAGGTTCCCAGAACTGGACACAATATTCCATTTTGGGTAAGAAAAAAAGAATTACATATTATACATCAAAAAATAACACAAAGGGTCCTGGAATGGATCCATCATGTCATATATAGGTCTATACTACTTACTGAATTTGGTCAGTGTGCAGATGGAAAGATTTTCATTTTAGCTCAGTATTAAAGTATACCAATTTCTTCATATTCATAATTTGAAGTTTAAAAACCTCTTCTGTAGGAGAAAAGTGAAACCAACTCTCCCTGCCACACACACTTTGCATGACAGGAACAATGAAAATCACAAGGGACACACTCATGTATTGTTAACTATAAAAGGATTCAAATGTATAAGCAAGCACTGATCATCTGTTTCCATTTTAGAAAAAAGTAAAATGTTTTTAAAACTTCCCTTTCAACAACTGGACCACTTTCCCCACAGTTAGTGCTTCCCACAAACTGAAAATTGCTGACCCTTTGGCTCATGATGAAAAATTTGATTTGTCTTTTTTTTTTTTTTTGCCTTCTAATGGAAATAAATAAAAATTTTAAAAGAATTCTAAATCCAATCTGTATTTGGTAAAGAACTGGGGACTTTTTTTGAAAAAATGCATGAATTTGCTTTTGCAAAATTGTTCTGAAGTTAAATTTTAATTTAAAATTAGTGTAGCAATGCACTGACAGAGTGCACCCCACATGGTGCCTTCTCCTGTCAGACCAAAACAGTTATATTAAAAGGGAGCCCACATCCTTCAGAAATCAGTGGTCAGTCCCCTTAAATATTTCTGATGGGCAGCTGGAACTCTAACATTATGTTCTTAGGGTAGTGATCTAGACTCAGGTCAATTGACTCAGACTCAAGTTGGACTCAAATGACTTCAATGACTCAACTTGGATTTGACTTGACAATAAGTGATGCGCTGACTCAACTCAACTCATAACTTTTGCATTTGTAGTGACTGACTTGCTGCCCTTGGTTTAGTGACATAACACATTCACCCAGAAACCATATGGCTCCAAACAATGCTTCCATCTCTTTTTGCCTACCAGTCACCTGACGATCTGTCTGAGTCCCAAAGCATGGGCACATTTCACAGAGAGGAACAGCAAACATGCTAGGCAACAGCCATGAGGTGAGCTTGAGTCTTCTTAGCACCTTGTGTTAGCTAACAGGCTTGAGGAGGAACAATCCTTCCTTCTAAAGCTTTTGAAGCTTCAGTAATGGGAAGCAGAAGGATTCTACTCCCCACTTCAGAAGCTGCAGATTCTTTTATGCTCATTGACTCAAAAGCCTCCAACCTGGGGGAAAAGGGAGCAAGAATGACCTTCTGAAGCTGCAGACCCTTGTGTTACTGCGGTAGATGAACCCTATCCTGGGGTCTACAATTTAATATTAAAATATCTCCATGTGCTTGAGAGGTCCCCCGAATGAGCACGTAGGCAGGCACGGTCGAACGGCCGAAAACAGGAAAAACCCAGTCAGCCCCAGGAGACCTCCAGACGTGTGAAACATAAAGTACACAAAGGGTCCTCAGCCCCAAGGAGCCTGCTTGAAGGGACTAACACATCTGACGAACAGCCCATCAAGTGAGGATGATTTGCATGCAGCCGAGGTTTTGACAACCCCGGCAAAGCCAATCATGCAAAGAACGTTGGCATATTGGAGTTTTGTTCTAGCTCCTCCACCTATTGTTCTCCTTGGGAAAGGATTAGCCCTCCAGGTACCTTTCCTCCCATAAATAGACCTGGGTTTTGAGTGGCTCTTTGGATCACTCCTGGCTTCCCAGCAGACCGTCACTCCGTCCTTTGAGCTATCTCCTCAGCCCTCCACATGGTGAGTCTCATCTCTCTCTCCACTGCTGTCTCAGACCTCCGGACTTCAGGACCAGGTGCAGTATTCCCCAGCTGTAACCCTCCAAAGCCCCCTATCCAATTTCCTCTCTTTTTATTCCTCGCTAGGTCTTGAGTGAGTGAGTGCATAAGTGCGTACGTGCGCAAGTCTTTATTTTTAATAAAATCATTTATTAGACAATTTTGCTTGGTTTTTTGCTTGGCCTGACCCTGTAAAAACTGAGTAAAAAGACCCTGCTAGGTTACCCTGCCTCTCACATTGCTATTGCTTGTGCTCTGGCTAGTTTCCATTCCCCATCACGTGGAGCACATTGAGGAGTCCCCCAAGGGACCCAGAAATCAGGGTAACACTTGTATGCCCATTGATTCACCCAAGCGCCCCACGACCAGCTTCTCTTTTTCTGTTGAAATTGACTCCCAGACTTAAGAGTTGGTTTGAAAGTATCTTGCAAGGACTTGAGACTCAACTTGAGACCTGAAGGTAGAGACTTGCGACTTGATTTGAAACTTGGAATAAAAGACTTAAATACATCACTGCCTTAGGGTTTAGTAAATGTGACTTAAGTGCAGTGGTGATAGTGCTCATCATCACAGTTCCCATAGCCATGCTTAAAAGGAGAGTCCAAAAACTTAGAAAGCCACTATTCCATATCATCAAAAGAGGTCATGTAATTTTCATCCCCACTGGGAGTGGGTCTTTGGTAAAGCTAATGGATCTTGTTTCAAGACCAAATCAGACCAGAATATTTTACGCTACCACAGAGGCACACTTGCAATGAGCTTGGGAACCAGAGGGAGAGGGAATTTTTCAAACAACACTGTATTTTGCTGGGAAAATTAATTTCCCCTTTAGCTTGCATGCTGATTACACAGCGGCAGCTGAATGCTTCCATGTCATTGAGGCAATGAATCCTCTGCAAGCATTAGGCCATTTCTGCACTACACTGTTAAAGTGCTATTATTCCACTTTCAACATTCTATGGAATCCTGGGGTTTGTGGTTTAGTGAGGAGCATTTAGAATTTGCAGCCAGAGAGCTCTTTGGAATTCCACAGGATTTTGAAAGTGGAATAATAGCACTATAACAGTGTGGTGTGGAAGTGGCCTTAGTCTCAACTGCAACAGTGCTGTCCAGGGTGCTGAATCCTAATCCCCAAATAGGTTCAGTAGTTTGGATAGCTCCTTTAAAATTCAGATGAAAGCTCAAAGCAGATTCACCATGCCATTGACACAGGCCACCACTGCAATCTCAGCTAAGCTCAAAGGGAACAGGGAAACCTAAGACAGTGACAGCTGGCTTCATAGTCTCTGCTGATCAGGAAATGCCAGCACTTCTCCTTTCTGAGCCCAGGCTCATGACATTGCTTAAGTGTTCCAGGAATGGGAAAGAAAATAGCCTGAGCTGTTCTATAATTTTTTCCTAATCCATATAATCATTACTCAGCTAGGAGCCAATATAGGCTCTACCAGAAAAATCAAAAGGACAGCAGGACATTCAGTGCCTTTCCAGCATCTAACAAGCTCCCTTTTGCTTAAGAGTTTTAGAGACCAAGAAGAGGAAGTGGTAGGAATTGGCCAGTGTGATATTAAGAGAAAATCAGCTGGCAGGAAACAGACAGATAGCTTTTCTAACCTTCAGACTTACAGCTGTGCTCCTGTGTTGCATTTGTCCAGGAAGATCCCTTGATCTGAAATATAATGGCTGGAAGCCTGTTAGCAAATTATACAGGCTTAAGTTCCATTCAACCGGCAGCCTGAATTTTTGTGAGATTGTCCAATGGCCATACTCAGTTCAAGGTTGTGAAGTGGAGTTACACAGATGGTGCCATTGCACATGGTCACAAATGATGTGCTTTTTACATAATGCATTGGTGTGCATTGAGAAATGCACAATGGTGTTTAACACACATTTACTTGCACATTATTGCCATTCTTTGAGAAACTGGTATAGCCCAATCAAGACATAATTCTGTAACTGTTCAGTTCTATTACATCTCAGTGATGCAAGATCTCAGTCAATGTTTCTTTTTTTAAAAAAAATTAATTTTTTTAATTATAAAGAAAAAACAAAACATAACACCATGTGATTATCATAAAAGTTAAAAAGAAAACATTACAATGAAATAGCTTACATTGTTATTTCTTTCCAGATACTTCATCATCATATACTTATTCCACATGTTATATATCATATTGCTTGTATATTTTTGTTACACTCTTAACTCCATCCTTTTCAACTATGGCCCTTTCCACACTGGGCTTTTAAAACGGTGCAGAGCAACCTCCGACAGAGGTCTTCTGCACTGTAGAGTGGACTGTGGCGGACTACTTTTTGAAGTTCTGCACCTCAGTCCGGTTCAGAGCGACCAGAACTGGTCATGCAGCGTGCTTTTTAAAAACCTCTTTTAAGAGGTTTTTAAAAAGCACGGAACTACGACTCCGTGTCACTCTGTTGCCGCGCTCCGGTGCAGATTTGCAGGTGTGCATTAGTGCATGCCTGCCGATCTGCCAGGGGCAGGCTTTAGGCTGGTGAACTTCTCTGGTTGGTGGAGAGCCTCCACCAACCGGAAGCCACCATTTTGGACGCTGGAGCAGTGCGGAGCGACGAGCTCGCACTGCTCCTCGTCCCAACGGACTTGCCCAGACGCTGAAGAAATCCTGTGAGTCCCGTTTTTCTGCAGTTCCTTTCCCACATGTGGAAAGGGCCTATATTTAACCTATTTTGCCGTTACTAAATATGATCCTATTACTGAATATGTTAATATTAACCCTAACTTTAAATATAACCTTAAATCAGTGGTTCTCAACCTGTGGGTCCCCAGATGTTTGCGGACTTCAGCTCCCAGAAGCCCTGAGCATTGACCATAGTGGCTGGGGCTTCTGGGAGCTGAAGTCCACAAACATCTGGGGACCCACAGGTTGAGAACCACTGCCTTGAATGAAACCTTAAATGTAAGCCTTAACACTATGTCAGGAACCGAGATCACACACACAAATATACCAGTGCTAATACATGATTTATTAGGAGCGTGATGCGTGTACAAGACTTCAGTGATCGAACTGGAAGCAATTTGCAGAGACCAAACATAATGAGCAAAAGAAACTATTCCCACAGTAATCAGACAGCAAAAAGACCAAGGAGGAACTAGCTCAGGCTGGTATTTCTTCTCAGTGCTGAATTCCATGTGTTGTTTATCTAACGGTCTCTAGTTGACATTCTTGGTTACAAGCAAGCAGCTAAATACCACTACTATGTATCCCATAATAACTACTATCCCATACTAAATATGGGCTACCTGACACACTAAGTGTAAACCGATCCCCTGAGCCAATTATCTTTTAGCTTACTCTACTTTCCAAAATTGAAATTCTTCTTGTGGAGGTGTGACACTTCCCTCTTTTATTAGGACGTTTTCCACAAATATCTTCCATATTTTTTCAAAATCATTCCCTTTCATTATTCCTTTTTTGACTTTAATTCGACATGTTAGCTTATCATTAATCACTATTTTCCACACTTCTTTATGCCAATCCTTTATTTGAAAATCTTCTTATGTTTTCCATTTTCTTGATATAATTAACCTTGCTGCAGTTAATAAATTTGTAATTAAATCCTTCATTGCCTGGGTACAATTAATCTTATCAAATATAGATAATAATGCTATACTTGGACATAGTTGTAAGTCAATTCCTGTTATCTCTTTTATCTCTTTAAACACAATTTGCCAAAATTTCTGTACACCTTCACAATTCCACCACATATGAATATATGTGCCAATCTTGTGGCAATCCCTCCAACATAACCTTGAGTGTTTCTTATCTATATGGTTTATCCTTACTGGTGTTAGATACCATCTCCAGACCAATTTATAATAATTCTCTTTTATCCTTATTGATAAATTTTTAAGTGACACTGATTCCAAATCTTTCCCCATTCTTGAATATCTTTTTTTTTTTTGTGCTGGTTCTTCCTCCTATATTTTTCTAAGATATTCATCTTCATATATTGACAATATTTTATATATTTTATCTGTGGTACCCTTCAATATTTCATTTTCCTCCATTCCATCTCTTTGTTCAAATCTAGTGTATTCTCTACAGTCTTTATTATTACTTTTCCAATTCCTTGTCCGCTGCTCTAACTGAATATAATTGAACCATGACATCTTAGTACCCTGCAATCTCTCTTTTATTTTATCTTCATTCGTCATTATATTCATCAAATCTTTTAACTTATATATTCTCTGCCTCTTTAATTCCTTCTCTAATTCATCTTTCATTCTCTGCCTCTTTAATTCCTTCTCTAATTCATCTTTCAAATTCTTTGGAAATTTTTCCATCATCATTACTGGGGTTAATGATGAAATAGTCAGCATTAATTTTTCCTCATTTTTCTTCCAAATTTCTAACATATTTTTCAAAAAGGAGTTTTCTATTTTTTCTATTTCTGTCTTACAAAAGTTCAAAAGAAAAGATATTCTCTAATCTCCTCTCAGTTTCTGTTGTTTCCATCTCTAACCAATCTAAATCCCCTTTTCCCAAGACTCCATCTATAATATATCTCAATTGATTTGCATTATAATACCATTTTAAATTTGGGAAGCCCAATCCATCTTCTTTTTGGGATTTGTACCAAAATGTCTTATTTGATCCTCGCTTTCTTATTCCCATTACAAAAATTATTCACTAGTAATTGCCAATTTTTCAATTCTATTTCTGATATTTTTATTGGTAGCATCCTAAATAAAAAATTAATCTTAGGTAATATTTTCATTTTTACTAATGCAATTCTTCCAAACCATGATAACTTAATATTTTTATATTCCTTTAATTTCTGCTTAAATTCTTCTCTTAATTAATTTCGTTCCTCTAATCTTTTTAGATTTTTTGTGATATTTATTCCTAAATATTTGATTGTTTCCTTTAATATCTATTTTTCTTTCCTTTAAAAAATCTTGCTCTTCCATCTTAGTGTAATTAAACAACCTTAACTTCGATTTAGCCCAATTTATTTGTAACCCTGTCATTTCCCCAAATTCTTTTAAATGTTTATTTACTCTATCCATTTTCTTTATCAGATCTTTAATTGTCAAAAAAGTATCATCAGCAAACAAACTTTATTCTTTTCCTTAATCCCAATTCCTTCGAAATTTTCATAGTTTCTGATAAGATTTGCCAAAATTTCAATTACAATCACAAATAAAATCAGAGATAGAGGACCACCTTGTTTTGTACCTCTAGACATTTGAATTTCTTTTGTTAATCCATTGTTCATCATTACTACTGCTTTATTATATGAATATAACTGGTTTATCAACCCTTTATTTAAGACTAATGCTATCAATATTTTGTAGAGCTGAAGGAATGTAAACTCCCATGTTCCACACTCTCACAAGCAGGAACAAGGAATACCCTCACTATTCTCCTCATTGAGCAAAAGCACAAAGAAATGCAAAAATGCAAAGCCTTAGAGTGCTACTCATACTACCAGAAGTCTTCTGGCAAAGTATTTGTACAGAAATCAATCTCTCTCTCTCCCCCCCCCCATGCTTCCTGCCCAAAATTCACAGTCCCTGTAAAGAAAATGTGTTTTCTGTGCAGAAAAACCACATGTAATTTCTGCACAGATGAAGACTGTGAGGGATTTCATAAATTGCGAAGACCCTCATGGTTGGAATTGTTCTACCTTATAATTTCAGGAAAATGTGAGTGAGTCACATTTTGATGAGTAAATCTAGATTATTCTTTTGTATTCACAATTGCCACCTAGTCATGATTTTAATGCTATTGCCATTATTGTAACTCCCTCCCTCCATATACCTACTTTACCAAGCATCAGCTGCCTGTTAAAGCCATCTAGGCAGTTCATGCCCCTTAAGAAAAGGATCCATTCTGCTTGTAATTGGAGCATGAGTGAGTGATGTTTCTGTTAGGTTGGGGGGTGGTAGGGCCAGGAGAGGTTACTTAAGCTGATACAGGATTCCAGCCTTTATTTCTACTTGTCTAAATTTCTACAAGCTCCTCCACATCTCCATCTTGCTCAGTGGCAATGCCATGCTATCTTCAAATATAGAATGGCATTACCATTCTATCTTCAAATATTAGTCACAGACTGAACATGAGAAACAGGGCTAATAATCAGTGTAATAAAAGCTGTATTACAATAATCTCCCATTATCTGCAGGGGACACATTCCAAGACCTCTGTGGATACCTGAAACCACGGATACTACCAAACCCTCTAACTTTACAGGGACCATAGAGAGGTTTCATCTGGTAGAATGAAGCCTTCCTCTATGGTCCCTGTGAAGCCAGAGGGCTACTTCCTCTGTTGGCAGAGTCATTTCCTGTGGCAATATTGGTGGGGGCAGATGAGATGTGAGTGGCAGGATCCAGAGTGCCATGTGGGAGCTGTTGCCTGGGCACTGGTATTTTCCATTTAAAATTTTCGGACCGCAAGTAATTGAAACTTCAGAAAGCAAGACAACTAATAAGGGGAATCCCTGTATTTAAGATTTCTTTTCAAATTTTAGCAGAAAAGGGACCATTTTAGCTTGGAAAGGGATCATTGTGCACTACAGTTCCTAGAAGTCCCTATGCTGTGTGACTGCTAGTGATCCAAGCTAGGAGTTTCTGAGAGATGTCAACAGAGAAGCCTGGTGGCTCTAACATCAGTAGGGTGAAAAATCTGCTCCACATTTTAGTCCAAACTTTGAAGGAGCTGTCCATGGTTCTGAACTTCTTTTGAGGAAGGGGATTCAGCACCTTGGATAGCTCCTTTATTGTCCGGTCTGGAACCTGGAGAGGATTCACTGCCCAAATAGCATCAGCCTCTACTGTAACACCATCCACACACAAAAAATCAAACACTTTTCCAAGCTCTAGTTTCAAAAAGAATTAAATTTTTCTGATTGTACAATCTACTTTGTGGCTTTTGTACTCTTAGGTCTTCTTCCCTATCCCCACTAGAAGGCTTCCTTCATGCTCTCCAGTGCTTCCATTGATTATGAAATGCTGTATCGTGCCAAAGACAAGCAGGTCAGAAAACAGAACATCCATCCATTGGGAAATTAATATTTCATCTTAAGACTACCACATACTGCATCGAGCTGCAGGTAAATCAAAAGTGTGTTTTGAGTGAGAGTAGTAATAAGGAACTCACAGTGCTGACAAATCACAGGTAGGCCTGGCAGGTTTGGCTACTTGTGGGTAAATCTTGGTGAAATATCAGTTTTAACACCGTAGTCATGAAAATGGATCAGAAAACTCCCTGGACCAAATGGGCTGCTCTGAAGAGACTGCGTTTCTTCCTGCCCAAAAGAAACAACTGTCCTGCGGAAAAAAGCAACCATATTGATTTGTAATTTTCCTCATGCATAGTTTTCTATTGTTTTCTGTCTCAGAAGGTGAAATAGCTTTGAAAATCATCCTAACTTTGTTGGGCTTCACTGTAATTCTGGCTATTTAGGCTATTTTTCCAAGAGCTTCTCCAAAATAATGCAAAGAACACACGAGGCCAAATCTGCACAGATGAAATCAATGGGACATATTCTAAAATCTTAAGAGCCCCATGGTAACAACATCTATCAAGCTGTTAAACAAGGCCTCATCACTATGAAGGGATATCTATGCACACTTTCAGATGAGAAACCCTGACACTGAGTCTCAAAAAAAAGAAAAAAAGAGTTAAGATTAGATGACAAATATGATTCATTGTCCTTAATGTAATAGAAAGATTCATCTCAACAATGATTCCATAACAGAAAACAGGAATACAGTCAGTAATTAGTAGACACTATGGCCAGACTCTTGCTGTTAATCTCCAAGTAGAATAGACCCACTGAATCAATCTGACTAACCTACAAGTTGACTCACTATTCAACAAAAGATTGAATGAATCTACTCTAGGTGGGATCAACCAAAAGAAATCAAACCTATTTTTAAAACGTTTGTTTGTTGGAATAATAACCCACCTTTTAGGAAAAACGTCCCTAGGTTGTATACAACAAAACATAAACCCACAAAAGCAATGATAAAGTTGGAAGGAACTTCAAAAGCTGTCTAGTATGAAAATGTTCCCTTTTTCTGAGATTGTGATTTATTGTGGAATTTTAGTGGTTGAGAATATCTGTACTCTTTGAATTCAGCTTGTGAAAATGCTGGAGAATTTTTTATGGTATTCAAAATTTGGAAATTTCTTCATAAATGAGAAAGGAAAAAGTTGGATTTTAGTTTTAATGAAAGTCAGAGAAGATGAATCGAATCACCCTCTTATCTTTAAATTTCTGGTGCATCTTCCAAAAACAATAACCTCGGTGCCCCAGAGCCTTGAATTAATTTGAATTCCTACTTTCACTGTGGGTCAGCTGGCTCTCTTAGAAAGTAACATCCCATTGAATATTGTCACACCCCAAAGAAAAATCCAAGGGGTTGAAAACTTTCTCAAAGCAGACCCAGCATTTTGGATAGCCTCACCTTGGCTCCACTTTTCTGTGTTGGTGGAATCATAGGTTACTTTGAAGCACATCCACTAGTAGGGCCTCCCACATCAGACAGGCCTTTGATGAGGAGCCAGACTATGGTCAGAATTCCATTAGTGATGTATGCATGTGCAAATGTCTCTTACATTTGCAGATGTCTTTTCTGAGCCTGTGTGGATTGATATTCACTTCCTTCTTCTGCAGAGCTCAAAACTCAACTTACTGCAAAGCCCCAAAGCTGCTTCACATGGCCATCCTGTGCTTTATGGCAAGCAACCAGATCAGAGAAGCATCTGGCTACCTATCCGTAGCCAGATGTGAACTGATGACACTTTAATGAATTGGATGAATTTGATGAATTGATGAAATCCACCAGGCTCCTCCAGGGTCTTAGTGCTGCTTTAATCATTGTACTTCTGGCTATTAGGGAGGTACCCAGATAGCAATAGCAGTTACATTTCTATACTGCTTATCAGTGCTAAACACTCCCTAAGCAGTTTACAATGTGTTTTTAGCTAATTGCCCCCAACAAGCTGGGTACTCATTTTACTGAACTATGGAAGGATGGAAGGCTGAGTCAACCCATAGTCCTGCAGGATTGAACTCGCAACATTGTGGCTGACATTTAACCACTGTTCCACCAGGGCTCTTAATCACAGATGCTTCTATGATTCTGGTTGCTTGCTGTGAAGCACGGATCACTTGTGCAAAGTGCCAGGATTCTCTCCCTGCCGAGTCTCAGCCGGCAAGGGAGGAGGGAGGTCAGGAATACTTGCAGGGAGAGTCCGAATACTTCAAACACAAGGAAAATGCAAGCTGAGACAGGTCAAGGTCCAGTCCTAAGGTTCAGGAGGCAGAGATCCATCTGGAGGGTTTCAGGGAGCAGGAAACACAAAGGTCGTGAGTGCTTGCTAGTAATTTGTTGTAAGCAAGGAGCAGCCATGCCGGTAGACTTAAATAGCCATTGTGAACAGGTGCCACTTGTTATTGTTTTCTCATCCTAGTCCATGCAGCCTCCCTCTGAGCAGCCCGTTTCAGCCTTTTACGTGATTGGGGGCTGATGGGCACAGGTGGCTGTAACTCCTCTGAATCACTGCTGGTTCCCTCTCCATCATGAGCTGGCCGGGGCAACTCTGTCTCTGTTTGACCTTCCAGTGTGGAGGATGTTTGCAAGTTGATTTGCTCACTCACTGGCTCCATTCTTGGCACACTCAGTTGCTCCTCGATCTCAGAGGCATTATCTATCACACTCACTGGCTCAGTCCTTGGCATAATCAGTTGCTCCTTAATCTCAGAAGCATCATCTATCACACAAAGAAGGTTTGGGGCAGTAAGTTGAGGGAGAGGGTGTAAGTTCTTAGTGTAGTATAAATTCACATGTAGGTATTTATGCTACACTGAGGGGATGATGGATTGAGGCCTCTATGTGCCAAACAGCTACTGGGTAGCAGTAGTAGTGGGAGTGAGTTGGTGCTGGTGGAGGTTCTCTTAGACACAACATTAGTGTCACCACAGCTAACTCTAAAGAAACTAGTACTGCCAGTATTGTTCCATCATACCTAGGCCAAGGAGCAGATGAAAAGTGTTCCCTCCATTGCCAGCTGCCACTACCCTGGGCTCAAAAAGGAGAAGAAGAGGTTGGCACAGTTCCATCATGCCTTGGCCCAGAAGCAAATGAATGGTCTTCCCTCCATCTCAACTGCCACTGCCCTCGCCTCAGAGAGAAAGAAGAACAAAAAGGCACAGCTCCATCATATCTAGGCCCACAAGCAGATGAAACACCCTCGCTTTGTCTCAACTGCCCTGGCCTCAGAGGCAGAGAAGAACTGGCAGTATCTGCTAAACTTAATCCTTTCCCACATTGCTGTTCCCTTTTCCTTTTGTGTCATGTCTTAATTAGATTGTAAGCCTGAGGGCAGGGAACTGTTTTGTTGTTCTTTTACTTATAAAGCAACATGTATAGTGATGGCACTATATAAATAGATAAGGATGAGGATCAGAGGATGATAATGATAATAGTAATAGTGATGATGATGATGACGACGACGACGACAACGAAGTGCAGGAGAGGGCAATGATAACTCATTCCTGAAGCCTTTTACCTGTGATGAGACAATCCAAAATGAAACAAAAGATAGTCCGAGAAGATGAGACTCCCAGAACAGAAGGCACTTAGCTAGGTACTGGGGAAGAGCAGAGGACAGGTACAAGCAGTGCAGAGTCTAATGATGCAACTGGACTCAAGTGAAAGTTTAGCCACTGCTGGGCTCAGATATGGAAGTCCAAAGCTGCACAACACATATAAAAGGAGCATAGAATGTGAGAAGAATGAATCAGGGGATCTTAGGTACTCTAGAACAAGACATGGAGTGTATAAAAGATGACAATACTTGATAAAGTAAAAGACAGCAGGAAAGGGGGAGACCATAGCAAATACGGATAGATCTAGTCAAGGAAGCCGCAGTCATGAGTATGAATACCTCAGCAGGGTAGCTAACAACTGGGACTCTGAGAAGTCCCTCATTTTTAGGATCACCATAAATTGAACTTAGATTGCTGGCAAATAACCTCTACAGCTTTGAATAGCTCTTTTAAAGTTTGGACTAAAGGCCAGAGTGGGTTCATTGCCCCCACGACATGGAAGCACAGCAGCCAGTGGCTGGACCATCAGAGAGGTAATATGAATTTTTTCTTCTGAATATGGAAGCATGGAGAAATAGTTGTCACAGCTTAACAAAGTCTAAACCAAAGGGGTGTGATCTAGCATAACACAGCATTAGATTGCCCACTAAGTTTTAATGTTTAACTTTTGCAAGCTCAATATTTGCTTATCAGCTATTTCAATGCAATAACGACATGCAAAGCTGCCTTGCTTCCAACCTTATCTATATTTAATAACTTAACAAATGTAGACAAACAGTTCAGAGTCACCAGTCTATCAGTTTTGGGGACATGTCAAGAAATATAATTTCAACAATCTCTTCTGTCCTTTAAAAAAACCCCTGAAATTTAAGATACTTCCTCTTCAGAACAAGAAGGTGATTCTTACAGAACAGACACAAATGACTTTTGATATTATGCTAGTTCTGACATTATGCATCAGATATTCTCCAGTGGATGAATGTTGATTGACAGCTCTTGCTCTTCCTCTCAGTCTCTCTCTCTCTCTCCCAGTTAAATCCCTGGCATTTATTTATTTTGAGCATGTATATGCTTCCCTTTGGTCAAACCGATTCCCAAAGCAACTTACAAAGATAAGCAGCATGAAAACCTCTGTCCTCAGGCTAACAAGCTACATTTGAGACATGACACACAAGGAATGAAGGATAGGGAGAGAAGTGGGAAGAAAGAAAGTTAAATGTAGAATTCTATTCCAATGGGATACAAAAAACTGAAATGTTGGAATGGATGTTGGAATGTCTATCACCAGGTGAAAGTTGTTGGTGGACAAAACCAACTGGAAGCCTTATAAAAGCTGGAACGTGTCCAGACGAGGGTGACTAAAATGGTGAAAGGTCTGGAAGCCATGAGCTACAAGGACCAGCTTAGAGAGCTAGGTATGTTTACTCTGCAGAAGAGAAGGTTAAGAGGGAACATGATAGCCATGTTTAAATATTTGGAGGGATGTCATGTCAAAGAGGGAGAGGGCTTGTTTTTCTCTGCTCCAGAGACTAGACCAATGGATCCAAGCTGAAGGAAAGGAGATTCAACCTGAACTTCAGGAAGAACTTCCTGATGGAATATGCTGCTCAGAGTGTGGTGGAGTCTCCTTCTTTGGAGGTTTTTAAGCAGAGGCTGGATGGCCATCTGTTGGGAATGCTTTGATGGGTGTTCCTGTATAGCAGGGGGTTGGACTGGATGTCCCTGGGGTCTCTTCCAACTGTATGATTCTATGAAATTGCCATTCTTAAAGGCATAACCATTGTTCATTACAATGTGACTAAGGGCTGATCTAGAGATGGCAAAACTGCCATAATTTGGCCTATTTGTTGCTGAATGTTCTCCTATGGTATGAATTGGTAAATTTGTAAAAGAGAACCAGTGCAATATAGTGGGTTGAATGTTGGATTATGATTGAAGACCAGGATTTGAGTGCCCTGTTTGCCCATGGAAAATTACTGGGTGACCTTAAGCAAGTCACATTCTCTCAGTCTCAGAGGAAGGCAAAGGCAACCCCCCCAAGCAAATCTTGCCAAAAAACCCATGAGATAGCTTCACCTTAGGGTCACCATGTGTAGAAAACAACTTGAAGGTACACAGCAATGACAACAAGGTGCCTTGAGTCCCAGTCTTGGTGGGAAAGTGGGATATAAATAGAGACTGTAGCAGCAGCAGCAACAACAACAATCTAATACTGGGAGCAAAAATTCCTACCTGGCCCCTCAGTGACCACCTGAGGCCTGTACTGACAGCTATAGAAGGAGGGTGGACTGAGCAGAGGAGAGAGGAAAGAGGAAGCACAGAGGCATAGCCAGGCCTTTTATTGGTATCCATCTTTGCTCTTTTGCATCCCAACATGAACATTACAACACTTCATTTCCCTGCCTCCTTCTGCAGGGTGGGGAAAGGATGGATTCCAAAGGCAGCCTCCCTGTGGACTGTCTGCACATAGATCTACATTTCTTGCAGCAGGTCTCAAGAGGTGGGAAGCTATGACTTTCTTCAAGAGTGTTGAGTCCACTGAATTTTCTTTCAGTCCCTGCTGGAGACCACTGCTTGTAATGTATCTGCACTACGGCCTTTTTGGCTAAGGCAGAAACCCAGTCTCATCTTCTTCAGATCATGAGGTAATGATGGTGTAGAACCATGAAGCCAATGACTGGCTAGTGGTCTCCATGTCAGTAAGGTGATAAATCCATTAGGTCACTGCTCAGACTTTAAAGGAGTTATCCAGAGTTCTGAACTCTATCCCCTAAATACATTCAGTACCTTAGGTAGCTTCTTTAAAGTTCAGACTAAACCTGCAATGTCACTGAAATGGAAGCCTTTGCAACTAACCTTCCCCACCTCCTGTACTTCCTTTCTCCTCTTCCTCACTAGCACTTTCTCTCTTCTGCTGTAACTGGTGACCCTTGAACTACAAGAACTAAGAACAAACAAACCTGGATGGCTGAATTAGAGATGACAGTGGAGCACAGAGGAGGAATAAGATCAGAACTTGGAAAAGTTACTTTTGGGGGTACAGTTCCCAGAATCCCCTAGCCAGCATGAACAAGATAATGTAGACAAAAGTATTTTGATTGAACTGTCAGATGGTTGGTGTATGTAGATAATATAGAAGAATATGATAATGCGGATCAGCACTGGAGGAAGAGTTGAGTAGATTTGGGCAAGTTGACTGAATATTGAGCTATTTTAAACTAACCAAGGGTAAGACTCCTGTGAGGTCTTCCATTATAAGTAAAGAACTGAGCTTGGGGGAAAAAATGCACAAGGAAGTGCAATGCTGGATCTTTTTAACTTAAGCAAATCAAAGCGGTCCTTTATTTAGACTGACAGTTCTTAGATGTAACCATTTTATGCTCTCCCGTATTTTTCTTTGATGAAAAACTGTGCTTGAGTTGAGCAATGTGAACCATCAGAAGCAAAAATGTATTTTTTAGGAAAAAAATATGAGAGAACGAGAGGAGAAATAGCTTTTCGGCATTCTCTCTTGGCCCGGTTGATTTGGATGAAAATGGGTTCCATAGATAACACATCGGCCTTGAGAAAATGTATGCATGTGTGTACGGGCTTATTTATTTATCCTCCCAGAAAATGAGGTGAAGACACCATAATGAAACCTGTTAAATGATCAGTGAGATTACAAATTCTGCTATCGAAATAAGAGATGAACCAAAGGATTTGCTTTCTCACTCTCTCTTTATCTTTTACTCTTTCTCATGCTTACAAAAGACTGGATTGCAGGACTAAGCCCATTGCCAAAAGAGAAATGACTGAATCTTCAAAACCTTTGATTCACTGGCTTTCAGAGGTGAGACTTTATCATGTCCCAGTATGTGTTTTTCATAGAATCATAGAATCATAGAAATGTAGAGTTGGAAGAGACCACAAGGGCCATCCAGTCCAACCCCCTGCCATGCAGGAAAACCCTCAAAGCACTCCCGACAAGTGGCCATCCAGCCTCCGCTTAAAAACCTCCAAAGAAGGAGACTCCACCACACTCTGTGGCAGCACATTCCACTGCTGGACAGCCCTGACTGTCAGGAAATTCCTCCTGAGGTTCAGGCGGAATCTCCCCTCCTGCAGCTTGCATCCATTGCTCCTTGTCCTGGTCTCAAGAGCAGGAGAAAACAAGCCCACTCCCTCCTCGACATGACATCCCTTCAAATATTTAAACATGGCTATCATGTCCCCTCTCAACCTTCTCTTCTGCAGACTAAACATACCCAGCTCTCTAAGTCTGTCCTCATAGGGCATGGCTTCCAGGCCCCTCACCATTTTGGTTGCCCTCCTCTGGACCTGCTCCAGCTTATCCATATCCTTCTTGAATTGGAGTGCCCAGAACTGGACACAGTATTCAAGATGAGGTCTAACCAATGCAGAATAGAGTGGTACCAATACCTCCCTCGATCTAGACACCATACTCCTATTGATGCAACCAAGAATTGCGTTGGCCTTCTTGGCTGCCGCATCACACTGCTGACTCATGTTCAGCTTGTGGTCTATGAAGACTCCTAGATCCCTTTCACATGTACTGTTAGCCAGCCACGTGTCCCCCATCCTATATTTCTGCATACCATTTTTTCTGCCTAAGTGTAGGACCTTACATTTCTCTCTGTTGAAGTTCATTTTGTTAGCCTTGGCGCAGCTCTCCAATCTGTCCAGGTCATTTTGAATTTTGATCCTGTCATCAGGCGTATTAGCAACCCCTCCCAATTTGGTGTCATCTGCAAATTTGATCAGCGTGCTCTCTATTCCTTCATCCAAGTCATTAATGAAGATATTGAACAGCACCGGGCCCAGGACAGAACCCTGTGGCACCCCGCTAGTCACTTCTCTCCAGGATGAGAATCTGCCATTGGTGACCACCCTTTGAGTATGGTCAGTCAACCAGTTACAAATCCACCTGACAGTAGCCCTGTCCAGTCCACATCTTACTAGCTTCTTTGCAAGAATATCATGGGGAACTTGGTCAAAGGCCTTACAGTATATCTTGATTTCAATGTCCACAGCATTCCCTTCATCTATCAAGCAAGTAACTCTATCATAAAAAGAGATAAGATTAGTCTGGCATGACCTATTTTTGAGAAATGACTGAAGCAGGTTAAATTTCCAGTGTCTCATTCCTTCACCTGCAGACTCTTTATGATGGAAGGCTCCATCACCACCTTAATTATAAATCTTACCATTCAGTGAGGGTTAGCTTTGGAGACTGTATTTTGAGAAGCTGGCCACAGACCATACTCTTCCTTTGCAACTCTCTGCTACCATCTCCAGCCAAGCTACTTGCTTGTTAAAAGCATGTAAGCAAAGAAAAACAAGACGTGATAAGGTGAGACCTGAGGATTAGAATGTTTTAAGGAAATACCATCATTCCTCATTTTTTGGAAGAGCTTAACTTGTGCTCTACACTTCAGTGTAGATAACATTCAGAACAATCCTTGCTTCCAACCTTACAATCTAATAAAACAGGAGTTGCTACATATCCAGGACTGATCTGGTACATTGTTAGCCAGCTCTGGACCAGTAGATAAAAATGCCGGGTACAACAAAGGAAATTTCCAATGCTGAATTAGCCTTTTCCTTCCCCACTTTCTTTCTCAGTCTGGTTTCTTTTTTCTTTTTCCCTGTTCAGAAGTGAAAAGAAACTGACCCTGAAAACAGATGGGGTAGGAGAAATTCTGGGAAAAGGAAAGGCAGAATATTGTGGGAGCTCCAATGTCAACAGAATATATCAGTGTGCTTCAGGTTTCAGTTTGAACTTTGGGTTATCTAAGATAAGATAAGCCCTGTCCCCAAAATAGTTCAGCACCTTGGTTGGCTTCTTTAAAGTTCAGACAAAAACCTGGAATCCAGCTTACTGACATCAGAGACAGTGGACTCAACTGGTACATGGGTTGGCCAAGGAGAATGGGCTAGAATCTTCATGGTGTTTGATGCCTCTCTTAGATTCTCTTACACATGCAGTTGTACTTTTTTACCCATGGTGAATTATCCATATTCAGTCTATAGTTGCATAGAATCACAGAACGATAGAATATTAGAGTTGGAAGGGACCACAGGGCCATCTAGTTCAATCCTTTGATATGCAAGTGTACACAACTAGCACGTTCCTGAAAGATGGCCACTCACTTCTACTGACTTTCACTTTACCAAACATTATTGCCTTTTCCAATGAGTCATGTCTTCTAACAATTTCAAATGAGTTGACTTTCTTCACAGTCTAGATTTCATAACCACACGTGAAGATCAGAAATACTATGGTCTGGGTCATTTTGGATAATCATATTTAAATAATGTCCTTATACCTGAGGATCTTGCAAACGTGTACAGACATATACTGGAGGTCCAGAGGACGGTGACCAAAATGGTGAAGGGTCTGGAAGCTATGTCCTATGAGGAATGGCTTAGGGAGCTGGGGATGTTTAGTCTGCAGAAGAGAAGGTTAAGAAGGGACATGATAGCCATGTTTAAATATTTGGAGGCACGTCATGTCAAGGAGGGAGCAGGCTTGTTTTCTGCTGCTCCAGAGACTAGGACAAGAGGTAATGGATTCAAGCTACAGGAAAGGAGATTCCACCTAAACCTCAGGAAGAACTTCCTGATGGTCAGAGTGTCCAGCAGTGGAATATGCTGCTCAGAGTATGGTGGAGTCTCCTTCTTTGGAGGTTTTTAAGCAGAGGCTGGATGGCCATCTGTTGGGAATGCTTTGATGTGTATTCCTGCATAGCAGGGGGTTTGGACTGGATGGCCCCTGTGGTCTCTTCCAACTCTACGATTCTATGATCTTATCTTGTTATTTCATAACTGCCCTTCTAGATCTTAAACTTTGTCTGATTTATTGACTACAGTCTCCATTTTTTGAATATTCACATGTTTTAGGGTCGGGACAAGAAAGGTGCCTTTTGAACAGCCAAAAACTCCAAGCACAAGAATCCTTCTCGAATTCCTTTCTTGGTTTCCACCCCAAAACTTCCAGATCTTCAGCAGCCTCCCAGATCCTTAGATGCCTCCTTCCCCTCAGGCTTCTAAGGTCATGCACAGTGGGCCACAGGGAATGGTAGCCAAAGAACCTGGATATCTATACCCTCAAGACCTTTGCTGCCTTTCCCTCACCCTTCTGATCTCATGTGAGATGGGTGAGGAGGATCACCTCCTCCTTAATGCCAAAGGCTTTCTCCCCATGTCCAACTTCTTCAAAAATTGCATAATTTTCAAAGATATCTGGCAGTGGAGACAAAACTGAATAAATTATTTGTTCTACCTACCATGAACAAATTATTTTAATATATCACATCCTTGGGTCAGAATCATCTTTGTTAAACAACTGTTTAAATCTAAAGAGCTGCAGATATTGCTTTTTTCAAAATCTCTTAGGAGGTTCACGGGGAACATTGGTAGATAATAACACAATGTGGTTCCCACCAACAGTGTGGAAAATATGGCTGCCTCCCTGGCCCTCCTTTTTTTGCATGATATTTGAATGCTGACCTGCAGTGTCATCCTTTCGATAACAGCAAAGACTGTGGTGTTTGGTGTTTGACTAATAAATGGACGCTGAGCAGTTTTTGACAATACCTCACATGCAACTATCAAAATTGAAAGCTGAGAAGACTGTAAAGGAAAATCAAGACTGAGAACCCCATCATATGATACATGGCATTTGGGTGCACAATAAAGACTTAGCATTCCAGTTGTAACGCCATCTGACATTCTATCAGCACATGTCAACACCTGGCAGATGATATGTGATGGATGTCCACATTTGACAGACTTGGTTATCAATCTTTGACAGGTCTTGCCAACCAACTTGCAATAGAACTGAGTAACTTTTACATTAAGGGTTAATTTAGCCCATCAAAATGAGAGAAATTGAAATTTCAGCATTGGCTTCTGACTTCACACTCTACATTTTCAGATTCTTTGATCCCACTCTGAAGTTTGGGTGAGGAGCGGAGGGTAATAATGTTTCATTCTGTGGACACATTTTTTTCTCTCCTCATCCCTAATAATGCTTGTTGGTGGTATTGGTGCTTTTGTGGAAATAAAGGGAGCAAACACAAATAAGGGCCACTTTATTTAATTATTTATCGATTTAACTGTGTTGAATGCTGTGAAGTATGGTGGGGGAGGACCTAGTGTGGGGTCAGTTGAGTTGTGGGTCACCTCAGACCTCCTTGTCAGCTTTTCCTGGGAGATCCACCTGAGCTCTGAAGACAGCCCAACAGATGAGTTGCAAACCCAAGGAAGTCCTCCACCAAGGCCCTTGACTTAAAGGGAGGGCTGGCTTGGGGGTGATTCACACAGGGATAGCTAAAGAAAAGGAGGATTCCCTCAGCTAATTCCACATTAAGTTGCTCCTCCTCTTGCACTTCACAGGATTCAACACAGTTAAACAGGTAAGTAATTAAATAAAGTGGCCCTAATGGCCCTAAAAATCTAATTTGCTCCCACTACTACCTTCCAATCATATAGACCCATTGTAAATGAATTATCAAGATCTCTGAGCTACAGTGTAGGGTAGACCAAAAAAAAACAAAACAAAACTTGGCTCCAAGACAACCAGAAAAACTTACACTGCATAAGACACAGGAGAGTGGGTCAAGGGCTCTGTTGAAAAGAGGGAAGGAAAGGGGAAGATGGAAAGAACACTAAAAAGTATTCAAAAAATAGTTGAAAAACATATTTTTCAAGCATTGAGAAAGTGTGAGTGAAGAGTACTTCTTTATATTTTGGAACTGATTCTGTGCAAAATTCACACATGGTTGTTCTGCAAAGAAATCAGTATTTTCTGCACAGGAAACTGCCTTTTCTGTATGGAAAATAGTACTTCAATACAGAAGTATTAATTCCTTTGCATAAAATGCTATGTCCTGTGCAGAAAATGCCATTTTCTATGCACCTCAACCAGGTGTGAATTTTATATAGAATAAATCTCCAATTACATCATTTTCTGTGTGGAAAGCATCCTTTTCTTCACAGGAATTAATACTTCTGTATTGAAATATTATTTCCCATACAGAAAAGGCTCTTTTCTGTGCAGAAAGTTCTGATTTCTCAACCACGCAGGAGGTTTTTCACAGTAAAACTCCCCAATTCTGGCTATTGTTTGAAAACTGTGTGGTATTTGAAGGCTTTCTCACAGCAGGAAGAAAATTGCTGAAATCACTCATTACTTCTAGAAGAAACTTAGTGAAAAGTTACATCCCTAGTGGACAGACCTTATAATTCTTCTAACACCACCCCCTCATGGTCCACGCTGTAGTGTTTTACACTCTATCCTCCTGCCTGTTGGGCCCCAGTAATCTCCTACCCCACACTGTGCTGAGCCACCTGTGCACAGAGTTGGGATATATTACAAACAGGAGTAAAATAGACCCATGAAAAGAATTATTCCAGCAAACTGTGTGGTGTGAATGACAGAACATTGAAAGCGGGGTCTTGTTCAAAATGACAGCTCTTCCTGCATGATTATTAGCGTGGCTGCAAAATGCCATTATTTTAATCAGAGAAGAAGAGCTGTGATCTCACAGAAGTCTCAATCTCTGATGGAGAGCAGTTTATTTCCATTATTTTCAAAAGTTTGTCTCTCTGAATATTACCTGAGCTGACTCTCAATGAAGTGGATCTAAGAGAGATTGTTGACAAGCATATTTCCTTCTTTTTTTGTGTTCTTTCTACCCATTCAATCTCTCTCTTTAGCATCTGCTGGAATAACCTCTAATGAGATAACATCTTTTAAGGAACGAAGCAGCTCCATTCACTCAGGTGTGACATGCTTTGACACTTCCCTTTGTTGCCAGATGTGAGTTACACATTAATGATTCTTAGCTGCACTTGCAGAGTTATTCTCTGTTTACTACTGCATTTCCTTTAAGTTGATCTTAGGGACTTTTTAAAGAAATTATGTATAAATTCCATCCAGTTTTCTTTCTTTCTCAAATCCCTTACTCTTCTTTGAAGTTTCCCCTACTGTAAAGCCTGTAGAAACATCTCTAAAGGAAGAACTGTATCTCAGTGGTAGAGTACATGTTTTTCATGAAGTTGAGCCCCCAGCATCTCCCAGGTAGGGATGGGTGAGATTCTTACCCAGATCTGAATGCAGTACTCCAGAGAAGGCCTGATTAGTGCAGAATATAATGGAACTATTACTTCTCTTGAATTGGAAACTATGGTTTGATTAATGGAGGCTAAACTATTACTCGCCTTCATTACTGCAGCATCACACTGCTGGATCACGTGCACCTTTGATCAACAGTAATCCCAAGGTCCTTTTCATATGTATTGATGTTATCCCAGATAAGCCCATCCTATACCTGTGTATTTGGTTTTTGTGGCCTAAATGTAGATTTCTTAAGAGCAGCAGGGGAAGCATTGGCCATGACCTCTTCTACATGTGGTTCTTCCATATTTCCACCCCTTAAATGATGTGCTGGAAAATAGCAAGAACCTTTTTATTGTTTCTACTTTTATTCTCAGACAAAGGTGATATCTTTCTAAGGGCATCCTGGCCTTTCTCTATCACCTGCTGTCACCCAAAATTGGAATGAAATTTACTCTCCCCAGGGCTTCATGCTGGGTGGAAGGGAATTGGAGGTAACCAATTATCTTTCTATTTCATATACCAAGTTAACTGATGTTTGGTTGGGCTATGAGATATACCTATCTCAGCCGATAGTTAAATCTGAAAAAAAAAGCAAAGCATCCTTCAAAACAGACACTGTATGCACCTATAGCGTTTCCATGGGCCCTGCCAGTCTTCTTATGCCAGAGAAAGTACTTAAGTTCTGTTTTGTACCTGGTGTGACTGGGATTTTGCCAGGATTTTACTAGAGTCACTACAGACTTTGTTGACTCAAAGGGTCTGAGTCCAGGTTCAAGGGCAGCTCCAGGTTTAGGAAGCCCAAATCAAAATGCCCTCTCGAAGGATCTCTTCAAGAGTCAGAATATGGTAGCATTGGACTACCACCCTAGAGACCACCGTTCAATTTCCTGCTCAGCCATGGAAATCCACTGGGTGACCTTGGGTATATCATACACGCTAAGCCCCATAAAACCCTATGATAGGTTCACCTTAGGGTTTCCATAAGTCAGAAATGACTTGAAGGCACACAATACTAACCACAAGGATCTCTTCTCCATTAATGAAGACTGTGGTGGCCGTATCTCAAGCAACAAAGGGGTTGTGTGTAGCCACCCTTTTCATTTCCCACAATGCCTCAGAGTGACAATAGGTCAGAAGTGCTGTGGAAAGCAAAGGAGTGACTAAATCCAGCTGTCACCCACTGTTTGCAGCAATGGGCAAAATCAACCAATCAACGAACAAATGCCCGCAGCAGGTATCAGCAACAAAGCATGATGGAAATTATAGACAAAAGCAGATGGCAACTTTCATGTCAGTAAGGCAGAGATTCTACTCAATATTTTAGCTTCAATTTCAAAGGAGCAACCCAATATGCTGACCCTAATGGGTTAAAGACCAAACATAGTTCCCTTAAAGTCCACATTAATATGCAGATCAGATTCACCGTCCAATAGCATGAGAGCTATCAACAACCACTGATCACAACTTAACTTAATTAGAGGATGTCAAGTTAGGCAAGATGACAATAGACCCTGCCATTGTGAAGTCTGACCATCTTTCTATGAATTAATAGGGCACCATCAGCTTGACTCAAGTGAGGCCTGTAGATACTCCTGCCAAATTTGGTGGCCTTAGACTAGCCTCACTATTAGACCAGCCTCACAATTCCTATGAATTAACTGATAAGTACGAGGACACCTCACATTTTGAGCATTCATAAGTAGACTTTTCTCTGGCACAGTTTCAGACACAGACACCACTGGTTTTAGAATGTGGATAATTCAACAAAAAAACAGGGCTCAGACTCACAGTGGGACAGAGATGTCCTCTTGCCAGCTACATAGCCACTCTGGGGTGCCCACACTAAGAGATCCCCCTCCCCCACTGCCTGATTCTGTAAGCATGTAGACTTTTAACTAAAAATACTCCTAAAATATTTTACTTAAAGTGACAGTGGCAAATGAGGTGTTCACATTTTAATTGCCTAATAGAATCATAGAATCATAGAAATGTAGAGTTGGAAGAGACCACAAGGGCCATCCAGTCCAACCCCCTGCCATGCAGGAAAACCCTCAAAGCACTCCCGACAAGTGGCCACCCAGCCTCCGCTTAAAAACCTCCAATGAAGGAGACTCCACCACACTCTGTGGTAGCACAACCCACTGCCGGACAGCCCTGACTGTCAGGAAATTCCTCCTGAGGTTCAGGCGGAATCTCCCCTCCTGCAGCTTGCATCCATTGCTCCTTGTCCTGGTCTCAAGAGCAGGAGAAAACAAGCCCACTCCCTCCTCGACATGACATCCCTTCAAATATTTAAACATGGCTATCATGTCCCCTCTCAACCTTCTCTTCTGCAGACTAAACATACCCAGCTCTCTAAGTCTATCCTCATAGGGCATGGCTTCCAGGCCCCTCACCATTTTGGTTGCCCTCCTCTGGACCTGTTCCAGCTTATCCATATCCTTCTTGAATTGGGGTGCCCAGAACTGGACACAGTATTCAAGATGAGGTCTAACCAATGCAGAATAAAGTGGTACCAATACCTCCCTCGATCTAGACACCATACTCCTATTGATGCAACCAAGAATTGCGTTGGCCTTCTTGGCTGCCGCATCACACTGCTGACTCATGTTCAGCTTGTGGTCTATGAAGACTCCTAGATCCCTTTCACATGTACTGTTAGCCAGCCACGTGTCCCCCATCCTATATTTCTGCATACCATTTTTTCTGCCTAAGTGTAAGACCTTACATTTCTCTCTGTTGAAATTCATTTTGTTAGCCTTGGCGCAGCTCTCCAATCTGTCCAGGTCATTTTGAATTTTGATCCTATCATCAGGTGTATTAACAACCCCTCCCAATTTGGTGTCATCTGCAAATTTGATCAGCGTGCCCTCTATTCCTTCATCCAAGTCATTAATGAAGATATTGAACAGCACCGGGCCCAGGACAGAACCCTGTGGCACCCCGCTAGTCACTTCTCTCCAGGATGAGAATCTGCCATTGGTGACCACCCTTTGGGTACGGTCAGTCAACCAGTTACAAATCCACCTGACAGTAGCCCTGTCCAGCCCACATCTTACTAGCTTCTTTGCAAGAATGTCATGGGGAACTTGGTCAAAGGCCTTACTGAAATCAAGATATACTACATCCACAGCATTCCCTTCATCTATCAAGCAAGTAACTCTATCATAAAAAGAGATAAGATTAGTCTGGCATGACCTATTTTTGAGAAATCCATGTTGACTTTTCGTAATTACGGCATTGTTTTCTAAGTAATTAGAAACTGACTGTTTGATGATCCGCTCCAGGATCTTTCCAGGTACTGATGTCAGGCTGACTGGGCGATAATCTAGAAGTATTTACAGTTCAATAGCTCTGGAAATAGTGTTAATAATAGAACATTTGTCTTTGGGTTGCTCTCCCCTTTTTAGTCAAATTGCATTATAGAAAAGAAGAAAATTTGTGACTTTGAGTGTGTATCCCAAAGTATGATAAGGTAGGTGATACAGTGCACATGGAAAACAAAGGCATGGTCACACAGGTGTTACCTTAAGAGGTAAGGGATGTTGAGGCCCACCTGCAATGCCAACATTTCCTTAGAGTTTGGGAAAATTATAGCTCAAAGGAGGCCTGTGAGAGGAGGGTAACAGCAGGATCTTTTTACCTATGTATACCAGTACTAGCTGTAGAATGGACTCCAGTTAAAGTTAACAAAATATTTTATTTGAACTGACAAACAGACAAGAAATCAGACACTCTTAAGAACCATATAATACTATTGGAAAGTGTGGCAAGAAAGGTTGGCTAGAGAAAGATTAGGGGTGGAAAGGGTGATACTTACCAGCCTTGAAGAAGGAGGACACAGTAGAGGGGCTCGGAGTGCATCTGAAGGTAGCACAGAGGAACTGCAGTCTGGGTTATGTTCTATGTACTACAATTGGCTGGGGTCAAAGCTAGGATTTTTATACCCTATTTCATACTGTGAAGGGGTGCATTGACAAAGCCATAATGCCATTTCAATAGAACTGGCAAAGGAGTCCAGAATGGGCTGATGGCTTCCACTCCAAACAAGACATTGATGGGATTCATGTCAATCTTTTAATGTTTGGTCAGGTAGGGTATAGGGCAGATCTCTGCAGGATAAGATTGAGGGATGGTCTCTGAATGCTTTATTTGGGCAGTTTCTCAATTTCTTCCATCATGTCCAAAAAAGCAAAGAGCCTGAAGCAGTGAAGGGACTACCACAAACCCATTGACATCAGGGTTTTCCACATAATCCTATCTGGACTTTCCTACCATCATGACCCCAAACATGTCTTTGGTCAGCATGACTCCGATCATGTCGTCCAGTCATTAATAAATCCAATTTATGAAAACTGCATATTTCACAGGAGGGATGGTAAGATATGACAACACAGGTCAATCCACAAGGACATGCTTGTCACTTAGAATCATAGAATCATAGAATTGGAAGAGACCACAGGGACCTTCCAGTCCAACCACCTGCCATGCAGGAACCCAGATCAAAGCACTCCCAACAGATGACCATCCAGCTTTTGCTTAAAAACCTCCAAAGAAGGAGACTCTACCACATTCCGAGGCAGTATATTCCACTGCTGGACAGCTTTGACTGTCAGGAAGTTCTTGAGGTTTAGATGGAATCTCTTTTCCTGTAGTTTGAATTCATTGCTCCATGTCCTAGTCTCTGGAGCAGTGGAAAACAAACCCGCTCCCTCCTCAACATGACATCCTTTCAAATATTTAAGCATGGCTATCATGTGCCCTCTTAACTTTCTCTTCTGAAGACTTAACATCCCCAGCTCCTTAAGCCACTCCTCATAGGCCATGGCTTCCAGACCCTTCACCATTTTGGTCACCGTCTTCTGGACACACTCCAGCTTGTCAATATCCTCCTTGAAATGGGGTGCCCAGAACTGGACACAGTATTCCAGATGAGGTCTAACCAAAGTAGAATAGAGTGGTACCATTACTTCCTTTGAGCTAGACACCATATTCCTATACTTGCTAACTGCAACTTCAGTTGTTAGCAGGTTTGCTGTCTCAGTATATGTATGAACTCATATATGTTCAGAGTACCTATGCCCATGAAGGATCTTTTGATCTTTGTCAGTAGTACACTTTAAACAGATTGGACCAGTAACCTACACTCACTGAGAGTTATCAAAAGGGAAATTTTGTGGAATACAAAAGTGCTTGCAGTGGGGAACAGCAAATATGACAATAGAACTACATAAATAGGAAACAATACATGCACAAACACAAATGCCTAGCTGATACAACAGTTACTCCAGAATGGGAAAATATTAACTCAACTAGTCAAACTCACCAGGAATGCTATTGAGCATTGCATTTGGACTCTAAGGTAATTTCCGCACTACACTGTTATAGTACTATTATTCCAGTTTCAACATTCTGTGGAATTCTAGGGTTCACAGTTTACTGAGGCCAAACAGCTCTCTGGGCAAGAATTCTAAATGCCCCCCCATACACTGCAAAGCCCAGGATTCCATAGGACTTCGAAAGTGGAATAATAGCACTATAACATTATAGTGAGGAAATGGCCCCAGAGATAGCAGAAGTTTGGGATTGAGCCGAAAATGAAATAGTGCACGATCAGTGCCTGCTGGCCCCTGGAGCATCATGCGATTGCGAGTGCATTGTGTGGACCGCTCCTTGCAATCGTGCAACACCCCAGGGGGCCTTTTGCATGGCAAATACCATGCCAAAAGGGCCTAAGAAGAGAAAAAAGAAGAGAGAGGTTCAAAAATGGGTCCAATAAAGATATTTCCCTCAGCGAGACATATACAAAGCAGAGAAAAGTGAGTTAATGGAAGAGGAATTACAGAGAAAGAAATTGCCTCTCTTAGGTCCTTTAGGTCCCATTAGATTTTTGTGAAGAGAAGCTGGGGAATGTCATGTTTGTGTCTTGAAGCCTGTGAAGCAGAAGAAGGGGAAACTACGCAGGATCTTCAGAGCCTGAACACCACTTTAAGAAAGATTATAAGCCAGTGAGCTTCCTTCCCTCAAATCCCAGTTTCCAAGGGGTCGGTGAGAAAGTGAATTCAGGTTAAAGTGAGCTAGGCAACCCTAGCTAGTAACTTCAGCTAGCGATCTCTAGAACAACAATGGTGAACTGTGCTGAAGTGTACCCCCTGTAGGTCATTTTTTTAAAAACTAAAGTGATGTGATATCACTACTGGTTTCATTTTCAGCCAATTGTCAGCTTTTTTGTGTTTTGGGGTTCGAGAGATATTATTGTAATGTGGGTGGGAACAAAATCTCCTAGTTTTTCTGAGATTTAAGGTGTCTTGGGAGCATTTGGGATGAAAATCACCCTTTTTCATTGGGAAAAAAATGGGTCTGGCAGCTTTGGAGTATCATGGCAGGGGGTTAAGAGGCTTCTAAAATGGAGTTTGTGGTACATGCGTTCACAACTGCTCTAGGAGAAGGTGGAAGGGACTTTATTTTCATGAACCGGAGTTCTTTGTCCAAGTCAAAACTTATGCAGTTTGTGGTGAGGAGAAAAGCCCCTTTAGTTCAGTCAGGTCTTTTGAGGACAAAGGAATCAAGAGTATTGATCTATGTTTCCTGAGAGACATTACCAAATACTTGGCTTAACAAAGAGGTTGTAAGGTCTCAAGTAAGTTCCCAATTGAGAGAGACAGTATAGAATAACAAAAGAGTAAACTGTTGTACCAATCACCCTGCTACAAAGGTAACTTCCATATCAGTGCTATTTCCTATCCATAACAAATTGTTTGCCAGCTGTAGGATGTCACACTAGGAGGTAGAATTATTTGCCTGTGGGTACTCACAGAATGGTATAGTTGTTTTAGCATTGGGCTATGACCCTGGAGACCAAGGTTTGATTTCCCACTTAGCCATTGAAACTCACTTAGACACATCACACACTCTCAGCCCCCAGAAATTCCTGTGATAGCTTCACCTTTGGGTCTCCATAAGTTGGACATCATTTGAAGACATACAGCAACAACATTCAATCATGTCCAATAATCTAATCAGTATTCCTGCCTCCCTGGGTTGTGGTAGTTAATGAATTCAACGTTCCTCAGTTCCTTCTAGTATAGGTGATGAGTGAGATGCAGCATAAAGTAGTGGTTTGGACATTGGCCTATGACCTTGGAGACCAGGGTTCAATTCCCTACTTGGCCATGGAAACCAACTGACCTTGGGACATCACATACTGTCAGGCCCAGAAAATCTCATGATACTTAGATAATCAGAAGTCAGAAACAACATGAAGGCACAAAACAACAATTGGTGATGGCTGAATTATTTGACAAGAGAAGCCTTCTTAACTAAATCCTGGGCTAGAGAGATTCAAGTGTTTTTATGTAGAACGCGCACCTTACATGGACCTTGTGGCATGGATGTTGTACAGATAGATTTATAATCAAGTCATTAGCACAGTGCACCAATGACCCATATGTGCTGACAAAACAAGAAAGACATAATTAGTATAAACCTTTTTGTTAACTTGAATGTGTTTATTCTTAATGGAACTGGCCCATGCATTCAACTGATATGAAGTCCCCTTCATGCAGTCAATGTGTGAAAGGAGCTATAAATGAATGTGTGAGCCATTCCAAAAACCCAAATACACATTTGGTATAAATTTATCTGGAATAACTACTACCCTTTAGTTCTGCAATCATGAATGCTGATTAAAGTACCCATAACCCTTGCGCTGAAGAGTGCTACATGGATAGACTCAATCAAGGACCCACAGCCCTGGATTTGCAAGAGATGAGTAGGGCTGTTGATGACAGGGTGACTCCATAAGTAAAAGTTGACTTGATGGCAGTTAAAAACAACAAATGGAAAAGGCTGCTTAATTAGTGAATGGATCTCCATTACATGATTTTGAGTGTGGATGTACTATTACTCCAAAATGTAGGTGCCACAAGGGCCAGTACCTCCTTCCAAAATTGGGGAATGAATTAGCTCAAAATCAGGAGGCTAACAAGAGGGGGCAACTTAGCAAGACCTTTCTACCACTGTTTACGGGCGGACACAGCAAAGGAACCAGCCAGAGATTCAAGAGTAAGCTAAAAATGTGTTTTATTGAGGGGAATTCACTCATGCATGCATACAAGATACACACAGTCACACATTCACACAAGAGCTAACCGAAGGATAAAGGAAGGAAAAATTATGGATAGAGAGGCTGAGGATTTTGGGTTTATAATTATCAGTCCAAAAGAGTAGTGAAAAAAGTTGAAATGCGGCTTAGACTTGTGTCTAAGGACAGACCACATCAGGATTCAGAGCAACATAATGGGGTCCAGCATTTCATCTGACTGCATCTGACCTCTCAAAATCAAGGATTTATATACTCTATTTCTCTCCCTGAAAGGGTGTGAGTTAATTGTTTTCTGGCACGGTAAACGAAAAGGGGTCTGGAATGGACTGATTGTTTCAATGTCTTGGTTGGGTGGGTTTTCTGGGCCAGCTTCAGTAGGATACCACAGGTATCTTTGCCTCTGCACCTGGGCACCTTATTGTTTTCTGAAGTTGCCTGTTGATAGGATGAGCTCAGAGCTGTTAAGTCAGGCTTTCTTGGCTAATTCTTATGACCTGGCTGTGGTTGGATTATCTCTGACTTATTCCTAGCCAAAGCCCCTTTCCACATGGCCTTTCTAGCCATATAATTTATATTTTATGCCAATTAAACATATCTGCCAATTAATATATTTTGCCAATTAGACCATATCAAAGCATGGAGGTGTACAGCCTGGTAACAGTACAGACAGACGAATAACATCCCATACCTGAGCAGCAATGTATGCTTATCTGGTTCTGGTAAATGATTTCTAAAATAGATAAAAGAAATGAGTGTGTGCTAGAGCAAAGGAAATGCAAGCCAGCAATTGGAAGATAATGAAGACTATGAAAGCCAACATCAAGGCTGGCCCCAATATTAAGCAATGTGAGGCAGCTGGCTTTAGCAAAAGACTTTGAGTCTCATGAAAGAGCAGCAAATTATTTGTTATTTATTTTGTTATCTTTACTGCTAGATGTGGGGAGAGATGCTTGGGATATGGGTTATATCTAGCTTATTTGTAGAAGCAAATTCTCCCATACAAATCTGCCCTTGTTTAGACATCTTCTGAGAAGGTCATTCTCTCTGTCCCTTCACTCACCTGGTAAGAACATGAAGAACCATGGAGAAGATCTTCTTCATGGTTGCTCCCAGGCTGTGGAACTTTCTTCCCAGAGATATTACGCTAACACCCTCCCTCCTATCTTTCTACAAGCAGGTAGAAGCTTTTTGTTGCAGCACACTTTCGAGAACTGAGGTTTTAGGGGCAAATGGGCCTTGTATAGCATGCTGGCTATTTTTGCTTTTTAAAAATTGTTTATGCTTTTTAATTGGTTTTAATCAATTGATTGTTTAATTACTTTTCAAACTTTAGTATATTATGAATTTTTATCTATGTTTGTTTTTAGTTCTTGTAAGCTACTAGACTTCCAAACTGAGAAAAAAATGAATGATATGAATGACAATCGCAAGAATAGTTGGACCATTTTCTGCCTTTGATGCCAAGATGGTTTGGCTGTCTTTGGGTGCTTTGCACCTCAACATGGGTGAGAAGGGGGGTATCATTTGCTTCTCTGCTCAGAAAGCAAAAGGGCATAGAAATAGCATTTGGAAAAGGGCCATTAAAGTCCTAAATTCCTGCAACAAAATTTGGGGGATTTCCCCTCCATAATCACAACGGATGGAAGCTCGTATAAAAGTTTTTAAAAACCCTCAAGTGATGTTGCTGTACTAAGCATCTAGACACACAGCATGTTCACAAGACTGTTATTTATGGATCTGGGTTAAGCTAATGATGATGTGATTGTAAAGTGGTTTCTGATTTGAATTCTTACTCAGCTGCGGCGATCCTTCACTTAGATAGCTCTTGTGGTATTACATTATTTGTGGTTTATAGTTAGCATTAAAACAGAGTGAGGTCACTGCAGGGTAGAAAAATGGTTTCCATTTTAGGTGAGACCCATAATGTGCCATATTAATGAATTCCATTTGAAATCAGAAATGGGTTTGTGGTCTTGCTTGGATCCTTCCATTAAAAGTAACAGCATTTGAAGGATGGCAGGCTTGCTGTGATCAAATATTATGAACTAGGCTTTCAAAGGCTACTGCCCCCAGCCAAGCCATGAGACTGATTTTCATATTAATGTTGTACTCAGGTTGTATTTTGAGAGGGGAGGAGAAAAAGCTTTTCATTTGGAAGTCTTAACAGCACCCTACAATCATATTTCTCAAGCTTTTATTAGAAACCATGATGGCTAGACGCTTCTGTTCTGTGAAAAAAGAAAGCTGGGATTTTCACAGTCATATAATGAATCTTGCAATTTCAGGCACTAAGAGGGGGGGAAATGCTTAAAATGAGAACTGGCAAACCCATGCCTATAATAAATTAATATAATGACAGAGTAACAGTATATTGTCAGAGTGCACAGAGTAATCCATTAGCATGAAATTGATGAGTAGAAATGTTTGCTCACAGCAAATCATTTGACTACAGGACCTGGATGAAGCCATATGCTCTGTACTGCCGAAGGAAGCCATACGCCATAATTAAACATTCATAGGCTATGTTCATCATGCCTGTCTAAGCTCCAGTTAAAGATGTTGTGAAAGATCTCATCAAAGTTCTTTAACCTCTTAGGATGAGAGGTTCTACTGCACAATTTCCATTGAATTAAATGAGAATTTTCTCAGGAGGATGCAATGATGACTCATGTAAAGATGAATAAAGCTTTCCACTTTGGTTTTGTTCCATTTCTCATTCTTCCAATGGGAAATTCTTTTCACCCCATTTCCACATTAGTCCAGGTGTTTGGTTTCAGCTCCATAAAAACTCTGCATAAAAATTGTAAATATTTTTACATGCCTTTTTCTTATTATATCCAATGGTGAATAGCCATGGAATAGTGAGACCAGACACAGAAATCTGTGTTGAAAAGGGCCACTTTATTTAACCTAGAGTCTATTCAACTGTGTTGAACCTAGAAAGGAGCAAGCAGGTAGAGCAACCTGGTGCGGGATCAGCTGAGGCCAGGTGTCACTCCATGACTTCCTCCTCAGCCCTCCCCTGGACAAACCACCTGAGCCCAAGTGCAATGCAATAGCTGGGTTTCTCCTTGTTTGGCCATCTAGTGGAAGGTAGACTTTCACCAAGTGCCTCTTGCAAATCTCCTCAAGTATTCTACCAATCAGCATACACTTCAACACTCCATTTTCTCCCCCTCCCAGAAGCTGCTAACATTATACAGAATAAATCAAGCAACACATTTATATGTGAACCATGACATCGCAAGTAGCTCCAATAAAACCCAGTATAGATTCACCATCCTGAAGCAAAAGAGCTACCTTTTGTTTCTGCAAGGAGGAAGGTTACTCACCTTTATTTCAGATCCCTTTCGGAACAGAGTTCAGATCTATGGTTTCTAGAATTCCCCAGCCAGCATGACCAATACTACAAGTTTAAACGACCTCTCCCCACCCATTGCCAGACTAATCGCTGTAGGCCTGTTGAAATGTCCAATGTAAGACTCTAAGCCTGAGGGCGGAGAACTCTTTTGTTGTTCTTTGTAAAGAGTCCTGTACAGTGATAGTGCTTTATAAATAAATAATGATGATAATGATAATAGCAAAAATAAGAACTGCCCACCCCCAAAAGCAAAGGAAAGCACTGTGATGACCATCCCAAAGACAACACCATGACTCTGCCAACGTTCATTAGCAATCACCAACATTTAGTCTCCCCCCACCCTTGCAAATCAACCTGCACTCTAGGGAGAATGAAGAGCTAACATTCTCAACAAACCTATTCTCTCCTTTTGGTGTTAAGGAAGATATTAAACCAGATCTTTAAAAAAGGAATTCAAGATAGAAAAGATGGTTTCCCTGCTTCCTGCTTTCTCTGCTAGGGATGTAATTCTTTACTCTGTTTCTTATTATTAAAGGAAGCAAGGAGTGATTTTAGAAATTTTCTTTCCTCTGCCACAAATTCTTTCAAAACCGTGAAGCCCATTTGCTTTTCAGGACTTATTTTGTGCAAAACTGGCATGCTGTTATTTTACGCAGAAAACAGCATTTTGTACACAAGAAACAACATTTTTCTGAGCATAAAGTAATATTTATACACAGAGTTATATTCTGCACAGAAAAACTATATCCTGCCTGGAAAAGGCCACTTTCTATGCAAACTAGCTATGTGAAACATTTGTGCAGTATGCATGCCCACTTACAGCATTTTCTGCACAGAAAACAGCATTTTCTGTGCAGGAATGTTGTTTTCTATGCAGAAAATGCTGCTTCCTGTATAAAAAACAAACAAACACATAAATATTGTGCAGAATAAGCCGCAAACTACAGATTCTCATCAGTCCAGAATTCTTCTTGTCAGGGTTTTAATACTGGAAAAAATGCTTTTTAGAATTTTTTTTTTATTTTTAAAAAATATTTTTTTCATTCATGTCCTCAATTTTCACAACAATTTTGTGAGGGCTCCAGGGCAACGGATGACTTGCCAGAGTCCATGTCTTCCTGTCTTTGATTTTGTTTTTATCCTTTCCATGCTGCACAGAACTCAAAGAGGATGCAAAAGCTTTTCAGTACTGTGGTGTCTCCAAACTCTTTTTCCTGCAAGTTTCTAAGGACCAAGCTACAACATTTTATCTAAAGGTGAGGATGTCCCGTTCCTTGATTAATCATAAAAGAAACATTTTCATGATCATGGCATTCTTTTGCAAAGGTTGAATTCCTGGTTCACAGCAATCCCCTTGAGAAAGAGTTGTTGGATAGAAATGCTGTGAATTTGCCCCAGTTGAAAATACATTTGATGAGCATGTGGGATACACCTGGGGAATGACTTGGCAAGTCATGATGTAATCCCTAAGGAACAGTAAGGCTGAATCATGGTAATGTGAAATCTTGGCAAGGGGTTGCATCAGCCATTGTCCCTAGCTGATGATCTATCAGCAGGTGTACCTAAAAGAGGGGAGCTCAGACTGGTTCTTTCTCTGATTCTTGCTGCCTCTATGACACCAACCCTCTGTCCGAGCAAACCTCTGCCTGATGTTTCTGTGGCGCTGAACCTATGACTGAGGATCTGCATATCCTGATTATACAGATGTGTGTATATTGGAACTTGAAGATTAAAAGCGTCCAGGTATTTTGGATGACAACTCTGTGTATTAGAGTTACTAACCAGTGGGTAGAGTGGGGTCAGAGCTAATGCTGTAAGTTACACTTTGCTGCTGCTCATGCTTGTTGCTGTTTTGATACTCCGCTGGATGCTTAATGCTTGCCTCTGGGACACCTTTTGCTCAGAGCGCAGCGGTTACTGGGCGGATTTTGTGCTAGGTGCTGTAAATCGATCTCCCAACAAAAGTCTCTTTCTTTTCTCTTCAACATGTAACTAGCAATGTCTATATATTGTCAAGGTCAGAGACCTGGGCAGCAAGCCAGCCCAGAGAAGGGAGTCTGAGAGCCAGCAAAGTCCAGCCAGGAGGAGACATGCAAGCACTTTACACAAGGGAGTTCATTTACCAGAGCGTCAAGCGAAAGCCGTAGTCAGAGTTCCAAAAGCCAAGGGTCAAGAGATCAATTCAAGGTAGCAGGAACCGGGTGCTGGGAGCAAGGAACAGGCAAGAGATGGACTTGAAAGAAGTTTGCCACAAGCAAAGGAAAGCTTCCAGGCAGACAGTTATACAGCCCCAGACACAGGTGTGGCTAGTCACTGCTTCTTGAACTTAATCAAGGAAGCCTCCCTTTGCTCAGCTCTCTTGAGTCTCCACCTTGTTTGTGGGCTGATTGGCACAGGCTCCAAACCATCTTCAGAATCGGATCCCTGTTGCCTTAAAGGAGCAGGCAGAGGAACATCCAAGCCTGCTTGGTCCATGGCAGCAGGGGGAGCTCTGGAGCTGCAGGACGACTCATCTCCACCCTGAGCCACAGGGACCAACAGCTGCTGCTTGTCATCAGCAGCTCTGACAGGAGCTTCAGTTGTCACATATATACAAAATCAAGCCTCTCCTCCCCCCCTTGTCTATTTCTCCTTGTGCCTTTCCAATCGTCTATGTAGCAATCTGTAGCATTTCAGATGAACTCATTTATGGTCTGTTCCCTTCTTCCAACCAGTTTTGGCTTCTCTTATGGCAGACACCTCTTATGATCCTGTTTCCATATTTGCATAAAATATTTTATTAAATGAAAAATAAAATGTACAGCATTAAATATTATATGTAAAGGGCCATAATTGCAGCTTTGTTCCTGTATTTGCTTTCTATTTCTCTTCTCAACCTTCTTATATCTCCTGCAGTTCTACTTCAGTCAGTCTTTCCCACCTCCAGTCTTCTTTTTAATTGCATCTAAATCATTGTTGGTCCACACTTGCCAGAAAACATATTCTGCCTATTGCTATAATAAGTTAGAAACACAACAACTTTGTTTTGTTTTCTTGTTATTCATTTCCTCTTCCAGGATTGTCTGTTCTGTCACAGCATGCCATCTCTTGAGGTTAAAGTCTTGAATCCAGCGGCTAGCCTCAACCAATGCAGACATATTAAATCAACTGTAGAATGTAGCACTTGCATAGGTTCAGTTGATTCAACGGGTCTGCTTTAGTCAGGATTAGCAGCCAGATTTAGCCTAAAGATCCCAGCACATGCCAGACAGGTACAGGTGTGTATTATGCTACCTGAATACATGAAAATGTATAATAATGATGAATTGTACCATTCAGTTTCGCCGGGGGGGCAGGGGGAGGAATTACATCTTGTAATACTTTCTTATGTCAAAAAATGCACTGAAATTTTTTTAAAAAGCCTAAAAACTGAAAACTAAATGCAACTACCTCAGCAGGGAGAAGGCTAAAGTAAAATATTGCTCCTCCATGTACCAGTTTTCTACTTTCAGTGTTGCTTTTTATACACACACACACACACACATACACATATATAGTGTTATAGCATTCACTCATTGTTCCTGCAACCTGATGCTTGAACGAGCAGTCAGCTGAGACCACCAACTCTGTTGTATAATTACCATTCCTACATGCTGCTCCATAGGCTGATCTGATCAGATATTCAGTGATTCCAAAATCAAAGCGTGTGAAGTGTTGTTGTTCCTGTGTAAGATACCAAGTCAGCTGGTAGGTGGCTCTGTTCTGGGGATGTAAATCTTTACTAATTTTTCTTCTTGAATGGATAATTTTAGTAATTTTCTTCCCACTGCAGCTTTTGAAGCCTATTTGCAACTCATGAAGTATTCTGTGCAAAATTTGCACATAGCTGTTTTGATAAGAGCCTTTTCCATGCATGAAACAGACTTTTCTACCTAGCAGATATTATCTTTGGACAGAAAATATTACTTTCCACACAATAAAGAAGAGCTGTTTGTTTCACAGGAAATGCAGTTTTTATTCAAATTAACAAAAGTGCAATTTTGCACAATAAAATCTACAATTGCAGCATTTTCCAAACAGGAAATAGCTTTTTTTTTCTGTGTAAAACAGCCATGTGTGAATTCTGTGCAGAATAATTTCCAAACTTTGAAGATTGTCATCAGTCCAGGATTCTTGTCATCAGGGTTTCTTAACACTTGAAAAGCATGTTTTTTGACCATTTTTCATATATTTTTAAATATTCTTTCCATTCCTGTTCTGTACAACTGAATCTCCTCTAGACAATGTACATATTGGCCTGAATCCTATTGTTAATCCCAATTAAAGTATATCTACTAAATAAATAGGATTTACCTATGTGTTGATTCACCATTCAACAATGGATCTACCCATTGGTCAGTGTCTTTGTATTTTATGTCTCATATTTCAAGGATTTATATCCAGTGACAGGTTTTACCACTATGTCCACCTTTCATGTACATTAGACAATGCTTGTACAACAAACAGTTCTTGCCAAAACAACCCTAACCTGCCAGATAATGAAGGACCTTGATTTATTTGTGGCTTTCTATTGCTTTTGAATTTCATTCTATTTATTTTTGCTCAAAGTCGGCAGGTGGAGAACGAAATTCGGTGGCTGCAATTAAAGCCACGCTGAGTTCCTGCCAGGAAAAGAGGTTGATGTGAGTACAGCAACTGGTTGCGGGGGATTCTTTTGTAAATCAATAAATGTCACCAGAGTTTGTCTCGTTCTTGTGACAAAAGTCTCTTGCAAACTCATATACACCAGCAAACTCTCGAGGTAAAGCACTTCTCCTAAGAGCTGCTGCCTACTCCATTAAGTGGGTTCTAGTAGATTATACAACATTGTATTCTTCTTAGGCAGTCAGCAACTGTGAAGCCAGCTTCTCAGAACTCCCTACTTAGTGAAACAAAGAACTCAAACTCTGACAATAGGTATTGTTTGAGAAGAAAGGGGAACACTTATCCAGCCCATTGAAATCTTTTCATGTTGTAGGAAGCTTCCAGAGACCAATTCCTTTTGCCAACAAGCAGGGGCAGATGGTGACCTTGGGTGCATTTGGTGGTGGGTGCAGGAAAAGGAAATAATCAGCAGTCGAGAAGGGATTTCAGCCCCAATAAGCTCATTCAGGTTGCTGAGAAACAGTTTGTTTCAGTTGTGATGGTGCACCCTCTCTCCTCCTGCACCTTCTGATCCTTATCCATGTCCTTTTGTTCTCACGTTCCCTGTATAATAATGCATCTTTAGACTAACATCTATTTTATCATCAAGTCTGATGTTTCCAGCTATCTCAGAATCAATGGCTGTCAATTTTGCTGAAACTTTCTTCTAGCAACAAGGCTTCACCAACTGCATTGCTGCACAGATAACTAAATGTGCAGGGGTTCATCAGTGTATTGGAACCAACCACAAACCTCCACAAAACTCCTTATCCTCACAACCTCCAGGCATCAAAACATCCCAACAGGAGGAGAAACCTGTAAGAACATTTTACACATTTGGGGCCTTCAGGCTTTTCAACCTTCTAACTTCAGTCTCCTGCCTGCCTATCCCTCAACAGCCTGCAAGTCCCCCTTTGTCCACTTCCCAGCTTCATTCTTTGACTTCTTTCACTCCACTTCCAACCTCCCCTTTCACTTTTTTCACTCCATTTCTAACCTCCTCCACCCTTACAGTCCTGACACTTTCCTCATGCTTTTTATCCTCCTCACAGCTGTCTGCTCTTCTCTCCTCTCTTCCTATTTCCATGACCCCTTCAACAGTCTCTTCCCACTTTCCATCTCCCTGTGCCTTCACCATGTATTCTCAGCTTCCTTCAGATTTCTCAATATCCTACCTGTTGCTCTCCACTCTTTTTCCTCCTTTGACTCTCACCTCCCCACTGACGTCTTTTCTCCTTTCAAGTTCCCACCACTGTCTACAATCCTACCCCCCCCCAAGTCTGACTTCTGTGACCTCTTTCCATGAGCATCAATTGGCATCAGAGGTACACACTGTTTGTTTTCTTCCCACTCAAGCGCACTTCCTTCTCTTGCCTTCACTTGGACTAGCATCATGCTAGCAAGTGACTGCAGAGGGATGTACCAATGGTGGATATACTGCTCTGTCCATTGGATGCTGAAAATGAGATATACATAATTCAATAACAGAAAGCTCCACCTTACTCCCCTGAACTATAACACTGGAGCTGTATGGCAGAGAATTTGAGTACCTCATCAAACTACATATCCCAGAGGTTTGTATCCATGACAGCTAAAGCGGTAGTAAATTACTATAAGCATTTTGTGTATAGATATCCTCTTAGCATTATAATATCTGTGTGGGTCTTCCTTTTTAGCATTCTGGAGCATTATTTCCTAAACAAATCCAGGTGGAATATAAATTCAACAGCTGACTCATAGTGAAAGAAAGGTTAGACCACCCTGGTCCAAATAATCAGAATTCCCATTCCATTGTTTGAAAAGGTCATTTTAACTGCTTTAGGATTAGAAAGAATAGCTGAATTTGGCTCACAAGGGGCTGCAGAGTGAAAATCAGTTCAAAAGCTGGGTCTAGCTGAGATTAAATCAGTGAGTTTATTAAGCTTTTCAATGCTTCACATTTTTTGTCCTATTACATGGTGGTTTTCTTTTAGTTCGAGGAAAAAAAATTAAATGCTGTTTTCTCTGTGAGAGGTTTTAGTAATAACAAGACCAGGCCTTTTGACTGATAATGTATTTTTCTCAGTAGAATAAAGTTAGCACTCCTGGAAAAGTTAATATGGTTAGTTGGTTGATTGGTTGCCTTATGAAAGGTTGGTTGGTGGTTGAACTTGATTCCCTACTTAATTTGAAACAACTTTGTATTCACCTGAAACTGTTTTTCACTCACTTTCCTGCTTGAACGTACGGAATGTAGCTTTTGTGATGGTATCTTACTTTCCATGTTGTGAGAAGTTTGGTAGTCTTTGGTAGTTTCTTTATTTACAAATGTAAAAGGCAGAACAATGGTGGCCAAAAGAAACAGTCCCCAAAACCAGAAAAGAGAGGGAGAAAGAAGACAAATTCTTCTAATTTGAGGCGCCATATTTGTCTTCTTCAGGAGAGGGCAACAACATGAGGAGCAGGGACCAATTTTCCCCAGAACTCTCTGTGCCCCCCCACACACATACGGAAAGCCCTAAACTCCCATTTTCCTTTGCAGTCCTTCTCAAAATGGAGACATCACTGTTTTGAGAGGGGCTACACAGAAAAATTGAAGTATTTAGGAACAGGGGGGATTCTGAGGGGTTGTGTAAGTGGGGTGTTTTCACACATTTGGAAGATTTCCTGCAGTTTTCAGTCACAATTGCTAAAAAAAATTGCATCTTTAAAAGAGAGAGAGAAGTTGAGGGGCTTTGGGAGAATGGTAGGAAGTTTCAGGGGCTACAAAAGTGAGGTTGAAGGGCCATGTGTTGCATCTGGGCTGCACTCTGCCACCTTTGCCTTTCTTCCCTCACACCTCCTGCATCTGTGACCTCTTTTCCCTCCTCTCCCCAGAACCTACAATGGTATAATTATGCCAGCTAGTGTACTAAGAGAATTCCAGTCAGGATCTGCTATTTAACTTCAGTTTTGCTTACACAGAGCCTCTTCACCGTCAAGATTGCCTTCTGCTAACTTCTTTCTCTTCCTCGTTCTTTCCCCTTCCTCTCTTCCCAAATTACAAGAACACACATGCACTTGTACACAGAGCTCCCTATCCACAACTGTGTATACATCATCCCTCTACTACTTTGGACCCAGCTCCACCTCATAATATTAGTGAGGCATTGATAACACTGGACAGCAACTGATTCTTCTACTGGGAAATTAGAAAGCAAGCACAGGCCATTTCTGCACTATATTCTTATAGCGCAATGATTCCACTTTCAACATCCTATGGAATCCTGGGGTTTGCAGTTTAGAGAGGGGCCAGCCGGCCCCTCCCGAAACTGTAAACCCCAGGATTCCATAGGATGTTGAAAGTGGAATCATCGCGCTATAAGAGTGTAGCGCGGAAATGGCCATAAAGACCACGTTCCCAGAGGGATCATATGGAGCATAACAATTCCATGCAAGCAGCTCTGTGCCTTCCCCCTTACAGACAGCTGTCAAGTCCCATGAGGCTTCTGCTAGCTTCATGAAAGGACCACAGAGAAGATGGAGAAGGAAGCAACTGAGCAATAGAGACTACCTCTCATTCCCCTCCAGTTAATTAGAGAAAGGCAGAAGAAAGCTATCATCATCACTGATGGTATTATTCCTCTTCCTCCTCTTCTCCTTCTGGTGAACTGCAGCAGGAACAAAAAGATTTCTCTGCTGCTCACTCACTTCCTTTCTTGTAGTAGTGGTCCCATGGAGATTGACAGATAACTGGTGTGGGTGATTTGGGATGGGTGCCATTCAAACATGATATAAGTATGCATAAGGCATGCATATGTGACTAATATAGTTCCGTTCATCATAACAGTACATTGGATCAGTCAATGCTAAACTGAGTGTAATAAAACTGCACTGTTTCCATGCCATACACCCCCACTCCACAAAAGAATTAGCAAATATTATTTAATTGGCATGAAATATAAAATATATACTGCTATGGCTGAACAGGGATGAAAGAGGACTGGATGAACAGGGGTAAGAGTAGGTCAGATGGGACTTAAGGGAATCCAAGTCATAGTCAAGGAAACGCTGGTGTTAATGAGCTTGCAAATGTCCCTCAATGACTCAACCTTTAGAAACAAAAGTACCCGAATCTACCTACTGATTGTCTTCCACCTCTTCCCACTGAAATTCTCCTTTGTTTCTTTACCTGACCAGACATTAAGGAGCTATCACATTTCCCATTAGTCCTTTGTCACCTAATGCTAAAGCCATTAGCCTGTTCCTGACCCCATTGTTTACTCTGTCAGAGAACCATTAGCACTTTCTTCTTCAGGGTGGAAACAGGGTATTTAAACTCTGGTTCTGAGCCCAATAACTCATAGTATTCTGGACATAGGCTGTCACTCTGCTCCCATTCTTGTATTACCCTCGGACCCTTAGTTACATCACTTTGTCTCTTCTCTGCCCTAACTTCTCGCTATTCAGTTAGCCTTGTGTGGTTGTGAGACTGCTTGGATCTTGTGTGTGATTTCCCCACAATAAAACAAAACATACTTTTAATCGCCAACTGGTGTCCCTGCATTACTACTGGTATACGTGGATGAAAAAGTTCCCATAAAGTTACCCTCCTCTCTCAGATCTCCTCTTTGAACTAACACTTCTCCACTGCTTCACAGAGGCACTGGTGTCACAAGTGGACTTCTGATTCACCCACATTTTGAGGTAACAGCACTTTTGTTTTAGCTTATTTCACTTAAGTTCCAATTTAGTGTTTTTTGTAAGTATATGTGTTCTTACAATTTTTCTTTTTAGAATTTTTGTAGCAAAAAAATTGAAAAATTGTGTGCCTCCCTTAAGTTTCATTGAAACCAGCAGACCTAATAGTCATGACTAACTTGAGCTTCTTTGACTTATCTGGGATCCATCCCATTAGAAATCAGTGTTTGGAGAATCTCTTGTGAAAGATCTTTCAGAACACACAGAACCAAAATATTAAAAAAAAAAAAATCAGTGGACATGCATGTATCTAGGGAACTCATCTTATTTAAGGAAGCCAAAGAGAAGCATGTGGATGGCAATGTTTGCCACAAATGGTTTCAGCAAATGGTTTATTTGCTAAAGTCATTTGCTCATCATGGGAATAATGCATAAATCCTGGCAAAACTGTACCAATCTGTTTGTAAGACCTTCCCAAATATCAACAAGAGAGACAGCAGCCATGTCATAAATTATGGATGCCAGGCTCTTCACTCCAGTTCTTATAAATTAACCTGGCCAGAAAAAAAATAATATCCAGACATGTACATCTTTAAAGAGACAACTTGAAAGCATTGCCTTGAACACAGAAAATGTCAGGAAGATTAATGAAGCGCCTTATCACATTTTTCATACAACAAGGCAGAGTGTGTCTTCATTTATTATCACCTTCTGTATCTTCTGCAGATTGCTGACTAGAAAAGCAATCTTGCCAGCAAGTGTGGTGAGGACCTGTGCTCTTGCATGATCCCTTTTATGGGGAATGGAGATGGAGCCCGGAAAAGACAATATATAAGGATACTGTTCAAAGAGAGTGTACCAGTGGCATCATACACTTGCCTCAAACTTGGAAACCATTTCTCCATACTCTCCTTCTCTTACACTGAGCAGTAGGCCCTGGACTAAATTGTATTGTTGGTCTCATCTAGAGTTGAGCCATTGGATCTATTATACTTTCCCACATGTTCACTTACCATTCAACAATTGATTCAATGGGTCTGCTATCACTGAGATTAGCCAACAGGATTCCAGTCCCTATTTTTTAAAAAGGGCAGATTTGGCCTCCTATTGGAAGGCCATTAACTTCCTCTGGACTGCATATTGTATCATATTTGCTAGTTAGATCACCCCAGAATGGTAGAAATAGGAACACAGGGATCTGCCTTATACTGATTCATATCATTCATCCATCTGGCCCCAGTTTCTCTGCTTTGATTGGGATCAATTGCTCTCCATGGTTTTGGGTTGGATTCTTCCCTAGCTCTACCTGATATTCCCTCATGGCCTTCCACTTATGAGCTAAGTAAGCCCAACTTTGGCTAGCTTCCAAAAATCAGATGAAATCTGATATATTCAGGGCAGCAGGGAGAGAAAGTCTAAAGCACTCAATGTTCCCAAATGGTGTCCGCCATCCAAAATGTAACCCATACACTCCAACATTTCACAGATGCAAAGTGGGACACACGTGGCCAAGCAACATCAGAGCCTGGTCAAGATGGAAAAGGATATTAATAGGGAAGGACAACCAAACTAGGAGAGGCTGCAGCAGTTTGCTTTTGCCTGAGCCTACTAGGAAGGCCAAGATTCTGCCCGCTCCCTTCCTCTCCCCCTGCTAAGTTAACTGATTGTAAACTACTTTGCAATTGGGACTCGGTTTGCAGCAATTGAAGTAAGCTAGAGAACAAAGAGGGGAGTGGGAGTAGGAGAGAGAAACTGGAACATTTTAAAAAGTGGGATAACAGAGGATTAACTGGGACTGTCTCTGCCAAATTGGGACAATTGGAGGGCATACAGTCAGTGACTGCTCCCAGACTCTGGAACTCTCACCCAAGGGAAGCTCTCCTTCTACAGGCAAGTAAAAACACTTGTATGCTATCAGATGATAAAAACTGACTAGGATAGGCTTTTAATGCTGTGGTGTTTTTAAAGTTTATCTATAGTCTTTTAAATGAAGTTTAATATTTTTATCTTTGTAAATTGTTTAACTGTTTCTAAATAACTTTTATCATAAAGGTTGCAGTTTTTGTATTGTTTTAAGAAAGTTGGACTGTGACGTCCATTCGGCGGAGTGGTTGCTTCAGCCTGGTGGGGCACAATGGCTTCCCCAGTCCCCTCCAGTCCTCCTGCACTGGAGTCCCCTCCAGATCAGGAATCTGTACTAATGTCATGACCTTCCAAGTCTTCCTTGCCTGGTAGACTTTTCAGCCAGCTCCCGCCTCATTCAGCACCCTGTTGGTCAGTGGCACTTACTAAGGGACAAAGCCACACAGTGACTTGCCAACCCAAGCATTATTTTTGAATATGTTGTTAGCCACAGTAAGTCTCATTATTGGGAGGAAGGTGGGATATGAATGAATGAGTGCATGCATGCATGCTAAGGCCATTTCCACACTATGTTTCTATAATGCTATAGCAGGGGGTTGTTACTGGTCCAGGAGCCGTGCTTCTGCACGACATCTTCGCTATCCAGCTGCTATCTCATCCCCAAGCATTGGCAAATCACCACATTCTATGTCCATAAAAATCCATTAAGAGCCTCCTATAGTGCTTCAATCCCATCAGCCGTCATAGTGCAGTATCATTAATAGTGCTTTCTGTTATGGCAGATCCAGCAGTGGGCAGGCTCTGGGCATGCCCAGCTTGTCCCTTCCTCAGTGACTCCCATGGCATGGTAACTTTTTATCACCTCTCCCTATTTATTTTAAATGTCTCCTTTGAGTAAAAAGTTTTTAATTTTTCTAATATATTTTTTAAACAGTACAGGGCAAAAGTGCAATAGTGTACTGGCACTTCATGTTGTTACACCATTGTCATGTTAGAACAGCTTTCCAACCCAATGCACTCCCCCTCAAAAAAAATCACTGCCCCATGAGAGGCGCAGTGAAGGCAGGGAAGGGAAGTGGCCAAAGACACTGTAAGACAGAAGGAACACTGGTGGCAATACTGCTACTCATCCGTTTAAGGGGGAAGGCTGTGGAAAAGACTATCCCTAACCTGACGGCATTGTGTGAATGGCAATGCTGCCATTATATAACACGCTAATGGCCTTTAGTGTGGAAGTGGCCTAAGCCTCACCCTGCTTAACATTTAAGGTCAGAGAAGACTAGGTGCATTCAGGTTAACATGCATTTGGGATGCCCATGCTTTTGCTGATCAACTGATCCTTGGTAATCAATGTCATGCCTCAACTCTTTCTCCAAATCCACCCATCTGATTGTGGAGCAGATCTTAGATCTCCTACGGCCAGACCTACTATGGCACAGCTGGATTCGCCATGGCTATTCAGTTCATCCATCTTCTCCTACTTTTGCTCTGTCTTGCTGTTGGCGCTGCAGCTAGCTGCTGTTGAATTTCTGCCTGGTCCAATCTTTGAGCTGTCAGCTTCAGAAAATTAACTCATCTCTTTTGCTCCCTGTTGAGCTGCACTTTTTAAATGCCAGAGGGAAATGTTGCTTCTTTTACCAATCCCAGTCCCCACGTCTGCCTCTTTCTCTCCTTTTCTTGACTTTAGGCCATATTTGGCCACTGATAAATGGTGTTTAAACACTGGACCATCTGCAGATGAGGCTCTGAATGTTTTTGGAGATAGAATCACTTTACGAATGACATCATGTAGCTAAGCTGTCACCGAGGTAATGGAAATAATTGCCATGGCAACCAGGCTTTATTATGCAGCATATATGTAGGGGAGAGACTGATTGAAGATTTAAATATAAACCATTCAGTGGGCCAAAGTTGTGTTAATATACCTGGAGTAATTGACTTCTTTATTATGGAAACCACAACAGAGTAGAAGTAAATATATATGTTTAAATTGCAAGTCACTTCAAAATTCACACTTTTAATTACAATCAGTAGCAAGCCTTATGCTGAATACTCATTTTGTGCAACTAATTGGTTATCTGTCAGTGTGCTTGCTTATTGTCCTCTTGTGCAATGAGAAATGTGCGGTGGCTGGTTCTGCAATCCCAGTGAATCAAGGGAGGCACTGACAAATAGTGATGCACCATCCATGAACATACAACTACATGTGAAATGATTTTACACTTACAGAAATTTGCTTACACCTGTGTGAGCTGAACACACCTATCACACAATAGCCAAAAACTATAACTGCATGTGTAAAGGAACTTCCACATGCATGTGACACCAGAGGGGTCCTGGCCCTGATTTAAAATTGCAAGCTAAGAGTCCAGACTTAGAGAACTAGAAATCCCATTGTCTATTTTCAGTACACTAGATGTCCTCAACCTAGTGGTCTCCTAGTGTGTGGACAGCAACTCCCATAGTCTCCATAAAGTCCAGCTGAGCATGGTGTCTGGAAATTATGGGAGTTGTGGTCCAACATATCTGGAGGGCACCAGGCTGTGGAACGATGCTGTAAAGTCATGGGCTGTAATTATGAAATAAGTATGGGCAGTAGGTGCAAAAATTGGAAGAAGGAATATTAACAATTTAAGATATACAGATGACACAATACTTCTAGCAGAAAATAGCAAAGACTTGGAAGATTACTATAAAAACCCAAGGAAGAAAGTGAAAAGGCAGGTTTACAGCTGAATATTAAGAAAACAAAAACAATGACCACAGATGACCTGCATAACTTTAAAGGAAACAATGAAGACACTGAGAAAGTCAAAGATTCCATATACCTTGGCTTAGTCATTAATCAGACTGGAGACTACAGTCAAGAAATCAGAAGACTAGGACTCGGGAGGGCAGCTATGAAGGAACTAAACAACATCCTCAAGTTTAAAGATATATCATTGAATATGCCAGAGTCAGACCTGTCCGTGCCATTGTGTTTTCAATTTCTGTGCATGGTTGTGAAAGCTAGATAGTAAAGAAAGCTGATAGAAAGAAAATCAACTCATCTGGAATGTGGTGTTGGAGGAGAGTTCTGCAAATACCCCGGATTGTCAAAAAGACAAATAAATGGGACCCAGAGTAAATCAAGCCTGAACTCTCCCTAGAAGCCAAGATGGCAAAATTGAGACTGTAGTACCTTTGGACATATCATGAGAAGACAAGACTCCTGGAAAAGATGATAATGCTTGGTAAGGTAGAAGGCAGAAAGAAAGGGGAAGACCCCATTACAAGGGGATAGACTCAATCAGGGAAGTCACAGCCCTGAGTCTGCAAGACCTGAGCAGGGCTGTTGATGACAGGATGACTTAGAAGTCTCTCATTCATAAAGCCACCATAAATTGAACTCTGACGTAATGGCAGGTAAAAACAACAAAATGAGCTGAAAGGGGATTGGGAACGGAATACTAACAAAATGAACCAACTCGTGTCTAGTAACCACCATCGGACAGGGACTGCTTCATTTCATTACATTTAAAAATCATTTTTAATTTGTAGGCTTATCTATGCTCATATGCAAAATGTGTCTCCCAGGTGTAAGCATTTTAATTACTCTTTATAAACATGGTTAAAGTGATACTTATTACCACATCAATATGTTTTGCATTTCCATTACATTTCACACACACAAATACATACACACACACACACACATGCTTTCTATATATGCATGTCCATAGAGGCCTCATTTCAATATCTGATTAAATGGACCAAAGACCACAAGAGTTTACAGTAGAGATTTTTTTTTCCCAATTTGTAAGCTCCTACTATTCTCCTTTACATCCTTTGATACTAAAACAGACTAACAGGACTATCTCTTTGAAAAACTTTCTGCACTGTTGAAGTCAAGACAAAGGGGGAAAGTGGGAGCAGGAGAGAGAAACTGGGACATTTTAAAAGCAGGTGAAAAAAATGGGATGGCAGAGATAATTAGGATTGTCCCTGCCAAACTATGACAATTGAAGGGTATGCCATTTGCAGCTGCAGCCATTCCAGCCTGCTGCAGAGATTGAGACATATCACATCTTCCCTTCTAGCAAACAGGAGAGAAGCTCTTCTATCCGAGGGTGAGACAAAAAAACCTAACTTGAAGCATTACAGTAATCTAAATATTGAACAGGGGAGCCCATAAGCTCAACATGAGTCAGCAGTGTGATGCGGCAGTCAAGAAAGCCAATGAGATTCTCGGTTGCATCAACAGGATTATGGTGTCTAGATCAAGGGAAGTAGTATTACCACTCTATTCTGCTTTGGTTAGACCTCATCTGGAATATTGTGTCCAGTTCTGGGCACCTCATTTCAAGAAGGATATTGACAAGCTGGAACATGTCCAGAGGAAGGCAACCAAAATGGTGAAGGGTCTGAAAGCCATGCCCTTTGATGAGTGGTTTATGGAGCTGGGTATGTTTAGCCTTGAGAAGAGAAGGTTAAAAGGTGACATAATAGCTCTGTTTAAATATATGAAGAGACGCCATATGGCAGATGGAGCAAGCTTGTTTTCTCCTGCACAGGAGACAGAGCAATGGCTTCAAACTTCAGGAAAAGAAAGTCAATCTAAACATTAGAAAGAGTGGTGGAGTCTTCTTCCTTGGAAGTTTTTAAGCAGAGGCTGGATGGCCATCTGTCGGAAGTGATTTGATGGGTGTTCCTGCAGGGGATTGGACTGGATGGCCCCTGTGGTCTCTTCCAACTCTATGATCCTATGATTCTATGCGGGGCTGAGAAAGGGGCAGAAAACTTTTTTTCACACAAGAAATATGAAATAGAGGTCTTCTGAAAAGCAGACACTGGAGATGGAGTTACCAACTTCACTGTTAATCTCCTGGGTGACAGTGTTCTTAGGGGAACGAGTACTCACCTGTGGAAGTTCCCAGCAGAGGGCAGGACCTAAAACTATCAGTTCTGCTTGTATGTGTGCAATGCGACCTTCCATGAAGAAAAAGAAAGCCAAGCCTAATAAAAACAGTAGCATTAGCTGCAACTGAATCTTCACTTTGGAAACGGAAGAGGTCTCTGTGGGTAGGGAATGTATCCCCCAGGCCTGCAAACACCTACATGGTGCACAGGCAGAACATAGTCCATGCTGCCAATAGATATAGCTATTGAACTCAAGAGAGGGGAATTTCATCTCAGTTCAGTTGTGAAAAAATTTCCAAAAATCACAAAGTCGGGCCAAAATTGGGCCTCAAAACAGCTTACACTTTAGAACAATATAATCAAAAAATGTATAAATAGTAAGTATTAAAACAGAATCAAACTATTACAGAATTAGAAAAAAAAAAAGGAGAGACATAGAGGAAAAGATAGCAATTAAAATTAAGAGATAGCAGGTATCTCCATCTGTGTTCTACATCTTCAGTATAAGAGCCTAAAGGAGAAATCTAACCGCTTCCAGCTAATGTACTTTTCAGCTTCTCTGGAGCTCGAAGTCCTGTTAATGAAAGGTTCTTGACTATGGCCCTTTCCGCACAAGGCAGTTAAAACAGGCCAAGGTGTCCTGGCACGGAGGTCGTCCACACCTTGGATCAGACTAGGTGCGGACTATTTAACTGAGTTCCGCACCTCAGTTTGATCCAACCCGCCCCCAGGTGGTCTTCCCCCATGCTAAGTAAAGACCGGAAAAATCAGGTCTTTACATTTTCTGGAACGCGCCATTGCATTCCTACTTACCTGTGCAGATGTGCAGGCTCGTACCAATGCGAGCCTGTGACCAGTGGAGGGTGGGCTGTGGGCGTGGCCAGCCTCAGTGGTTGGTCCACTCCCACGAAACCACCGGAAGCTGCCATTTTGAGCTGGAAGCCACAGGAAGCCGCCATTTTGAGCCGGGGCAGTGTGGATCTACAGACCTCACACTGCTCCGGTTCGCCCTGCACCAATGGAGGAGCCCTGCAGAAGGGCTCAAGGGACCGTGTGTGTTACTTTGGACCCAAGAAGAGCCGGTAAGTAACGGCACGGAGCAATTCACTCACCTCGTGAGGAAAGGCCTATATTGAAGTCTCTCATGTTAGCTGGGCACTGAATCTGCATCAGGTTTTAGCTTCAAAGAAGCTATCGAAATTGCCAAACCTATTTGTGTTACAGAGTTCAGTATCTTAGATGGCTTCTTTAGAGTCTGGAGTAAGACCTGGAATTAATTTACCATTCCAGTAACATGAAGGACACTGACTGCCTCTGCTTGTCAGTGTGTTGAGCTGAACACATATAGAAGGCTGTTTTAGATCTTCAATATGAAGCTCTGAAGAATGCTGGGAAAGAATCAATGTGCCAAGCCAGTGGTTCTCAAACTGTGGGGTGGGACTCTAAGGACGGGGATGCAACAGTTGCTCAAGTTGCAAGAAAATTCAGCCTGCAAGTACAGCAAACGTGAAAAAGAAGGTCAAGCTGATGTGTGCGTGCGTGTGTGCGTGTGCTTTTGAGGATTGACTTGTCTTTCCAAAAAAAAAAAAAGCGACGCAAAGAATTTTCCACTGTTATTCCTGCCTCCAACTTAGACATAGCAAAAATAAGTTTCCGTTTTTCTGTGCTTTTTCCACTCAGCTTCTCTGAACATTCTGTCATTGGTACAGCAGGTGCATACCCCTTAGTGACCCTGAGACAGCTTCTCAGGAGGGAGGGAAGTGAAAAGAGGAGAAGGAGAGCATGAAAACTCAGTGTTAAGATGGAGGGTGCATGCAGCACAAGGGGCCTGAGAGAGGGAGAGGGGTCTGGGATAAAGCACGGGGGGTGCAACATGGAGCGAGGGAGTATAATGTCCTCATGTAGATCATGGAGTAAAAAATCTGAGAACCACTGCATCGAACTGTAGCCACCTGTGTTTTTTGATTCTTTGGAACTGTTGCGATAAGCCTCCTGCATTTCAGAATCTACCACGACATGTATAATCATAAACTGATTCGTCTTATTTTGGAAATTATCTTTCACAGTAATGGATGGCACAGAGCTTGATGCTGTCCTCCTCCTCCCCCAAGACTGCATGAAACAAATTGTTCTCCACTCTTCTTCTCACTCTCCACCTTCATGCATTAATGTTCCATCATAAATACTTTTATGCTCAGCAACCTCTGAGGCTTGTGAATCTTGAAAAAAGATAAAGTAACCCGATAAAGCTGCCGGATTTACTCAAGTTAAATGCTATGGTTGAATGTATGCAGATGGCTTTTTGGGAGATTCATTTTACCAAACACGTTTAAATGTTGTTGAAAATAGGAAATGGAATTAATCTGGGCTTGATTAATAACACTGTAGCCAATGATAACACACCATAACAAAATTTCACTACATTTCTCTTTAACAGTTCCACATTAGACTGTTATAGTGCTATTATTCCACTTTCAACATCCTGTGGGGTGATGGGGTTTGTAGTTTACTGAGGCCAAAGAGCTCTCTGGCTGAGAATTCTAAAGGTCTCTCTCTAAACTGCAAACCCCAGAGTTCCATAGGATGTTGAAAGTGGAATAACAGCACTATAACAGTCTAGTGTGGAAATGGCCATCCTCTCCTTTCTTCTTCACACTCCTTCATTTGACCACAAAATTAAACCTTTCTAGCTTAGAAATAGCGAAGGACTTTGTTGCATACCTTATATCTCTCGTCATTTCTATCTCATCTTCTCTCTCTCATACACACACATAAATTGCCAAAACTGTCCCCCCACCCACACTCACTTCTTTGTACTCTAGAGGATAAATGTGAATGGGTAGGAGCCAACTGTTACTCCCACCTTCCCAACCTGTGCAAGATGCATTTGGAGACACTGGCATCTGAGCAAAAATATTTTAGAGTTTGCTAATGATTCAGTGCTTAGATAATATCTGTGTTAAAAATAAAAGCACTGAAATTGGACGCTGCAGGGGTTGAGGCGTTCTGCATTTAAAACAAACCTAAAATTGTGCAACCAGAAAAATCTGGATTATGCATTTAAAATAAATCAAGGTGTACTTGAGAATTCTTGTGGGGTGCGGAAGGATAAAGTGGGCTGGGTGAGGGAAGAAGTCCGATATACTGGTAGGCTATTTGGTTACAATAAATGTAAACCCCTTTACATCCCTTCCCCCTGTAATTTATTATGATTTTTCAGTAGTTGTAAGTATAAAACAGAGCCATCATGGTATAGTGGTTTGACCAGGGTCATTTCTGCACTAGACTGTTATTGCGCTATTATTCCAGTTTCGACATCCTATGGAATCCTAGGGTTTGCAGTTTAGGGAGGGGCCTTTGAGATCATGGTTCAAATTCCTGCTAGGCCATGGAGTCAGGTGGGGGAGAGAGATAGCATTCTTGAGGGCAGGAGTTCATCACATGCTGGAGATAATAGCCCAAATATTATAGGGAGAACCGGGCAAATAGTACAAGAACCCAAAAGTGGAAGGAAAAAAATCTTAAATAAGCAGCTAAGGGGAATGACCCAGTGTCTTAGATGTCTCTACACTAATGCACAAAGCATGGAAAATAAACACGGGAAATGAACTCTTCACACAGCAAATAAAATATAATAGGCATCAATAAAACCTGGTGGGATGAGTCTCATGATTGAAATGTGATAATAGAGAGATATAACCTATTTCAGAGAAATAGACCAAACAGGAAAAGGGGAGAAGTAACAGGATGTTTACACCTTTGAAGAGACGCATGACTTAAATCTTGGAAGCCAGGTTGAGAGCTTCCGGCTAATAATTAAGGGAGAGAGAAACAACAGAGATGTCATGGTCCAGGTCTACTACAGACCCCAAGCAGGCTGAGAGCTTAGATGATGTCTCCCTGGAACAGATGATCAACCATCCAGAAAGGGGAGATGTAGCACTAAGGGAAGATTTCAGCTATGCTGATCTATCTATCTGTCTGTCTATCTATGGAAGTCAAATTCTGCTAAGAATATAAGGTCCAACGAATTCCTCATTTGCCCTGTAGACTATTTCATTATCCAGAAGGTAGAAGAGTCCATTTTAGATTTGGTGTGAACCAACAGTAATGACCTATTTAATGGGGTGGGAGTGATGGGACCCTTAGGTGGGAGCAACCATATTCTCCTGGAGTTTGTTATGCAGCAGAAAGAGAAACCAAGCATACTCATACATGCATTCTAGTCTTTGAGAAAGCTGATTTCGGTAAACTTAAGGAAATACTCGGTATGGTCCCATGATCGGGAATACTAAAAGAGAAGAGAGTTCAGGATAGATGGGAGTTTCTTAAAAGTGAAATACTGAAGGCACAATTTCAAACAATTCCAATGAGGAGGAAAAATGGGAGGTATTTAAAGAAACCAAGACAGAACTTTCAACTGAGCTGAAATTTAAAAGGGACATGTACAAGAAATGGAAAAGGAGGGAAATCACCAAAGGGGAATTCCAACAAGCACATGTACAGTGAAAGTCAGAATGGCTAAAGCTCAGAATGAGCTCAGGTTTTCTAGAGAGATTAAAAACAACAAAACTGCCTTTTTTGGTGATGCCCATAGCAAAAGGAAGAACAAGGAAATGGGAGGGCCGCTGCATAGGGGAGATGGCAAAATGCTAACTAGGGATGGGGGGCAGATAAAGGTAGAACCACTCAACACTTCCTTCGCCTTGGTCTTGTCCCAGAAGTGCTCAGTATAAGAAAATGGAGCAGATGATGCAATAGGGGAAATGCAGTACAGAATAGGTAAAGAGGTAGTGCAGGAATACCTAGCTATCCTAAATGAATTCAGGTCTCCAGGGCCAGATGAACTATATCCAAGGGATATTAGAAGAACTGGCACATGTGATCTCAGAACCACTGCCAATAATCTTTCACAATTCACAGAGAATAGGAAAAGACCAAGAAGACTGGAAGATGGCAAATGTCACCCCTATCTTCAAAAAGTAAAAAAAAAAAAAAGAGGACCCAGACAATTACTACCCAATCAGCCTGACATCAATACCAAAAAAGATTCTAGAGTAGATCATTAAACTGACAGTCTGCAAGCACTTAGAAAGGAATGCTGTGATCACTAAAAGTCAACTTGGATTTCTCAAAAGCAAGTTGTGCTGGACTAATCTTTTTTCTCTTTCTCTCTGTTTTTATCATGTTACAAGCTTGGTAGATGAAGGTAATGCTGTGGATGTAGCATATCTTGATTTCTGTAAGGCCTTCAGCAACATCCCTCATGATATTCTTGCAAACACACTAGTAAAATGTGAGCTAGACAGTGCTATTGTTAGGCGGATTTGTAATTGGTTAATCTACATCAAACCCCAAGGGTGCTCACCAATGGCTCCTCTTCATCTTGGAGAGAAGTGACTAGCAGAGTATCATGGGGTTCCTCTTGCCTCAGTGCTATTCCACAACTTTATAAATGACCTGGATGATGGAATAGAGGGTATGTTTATCAGATTTGCAGAAGACAATCAAATTAGGAGGGTCAGCTAATATCCTAGAGGGCAGGATCAGAATTCAAAATGACCTAAACAGATTAGATACCTGGCCCAAAAACACTCTGGAAACCATGCCTTATGAGAAGCAGCTTAGGGAACTGGGTAAGTTTAGTCAGAAGAAGAGAAAGTTAAAAGATGACATGATAGCCATGTTTAAATATTTGAAAGGTTATCATATGGAAGATGGAGCAGGCATGTTTTCTTCTTCTCCACAGACTAGGACATAAAGCAGTGGCTTCAAGCTACAGGAAAAAAGACTCCACCTAAACATTAGAAAGTACTTCCTGACCATAAGAACACTTTGACAGTGGAAATAACTGCCTTGGAGTATGGTATAGTCTTTTTTTTTTTTTGAAGGTTTTTAAATGGAGACTGGATGTAGCCCCTTCTGCACTGCATGGCTGCTCCACAGTTGGGACATGATGGCAGTGCTCTGCGAGTCATGATTTCACATGATGTCGCCGCAGTCCCATCACCATCTTGTCCCCACAAGTTGCATGAGTGCGGTATTTGTAAAATGGAAAAAATCCATTTTACACATACATTGTGCTGCACTGCCGCCTTTCCCAGACATGCAGAAGAGTGGAAGCATGTTGGCAATACCTCCCTCCGTAGTGCAGCAATGACCAGCGCCTGGCTGCACTGCGGAAGGCACGATAGCGGGGCAAGAGTGCTCCCCTCCACCGCAACCAGGTGAGGTGTGGAGGGGAGTGTTTCTGGCATGTTTTCCCTCCCCACCAGGGCTGCAATGAAAGGACTTTGCTGAGCTCTGTTGTGCGGAAAGGGCCTGCATATTCCTATGTGGCAGGGGGTCAGACTGGATGGCCTTGTGGTCTCTTCCAACTTTATGATTCTATGAATCCTCTAATCTGCAGGGAGAACTGTGGTCAAGTCCAGAGGTCTCCCATGATCTCTCTTCTTATCCCAGAATGAGCCATCTGGGCCCTACTGCTGAACTGATACTTCACAGGTTGTGATTGGCTAGCCCCACTTCCCAGGAGACCTGCCTTGTCCCCATCCCTCTCAAACCCTGAGCTTTAAAAGTAGACATAGCCAGGACCAGCTCCAAGAGCTGTTCTCTTCCCAATGCTTGAACCCCATCTAACCTGAAGAGCCAGTCCAGAAACCAGCCCTTCACCCAAAAAGTGCCATTAAGGGCTCACTCCACCCTACAAATCCCATTTCTTCATATGACCAATTTAATGACCCAGCCAACCATTCCCAGCCCACCATTCCCTAATGTCCCATGAGCAATCAGTTTGGCAGTTGGAGAGGAGATATAAGATAGTTACACATAGATGATATGTCTTCTGATCCAGACTGTTGACCTTGTTGTTGCTGTGTGCCTTCAAGTTATGTCCAACTTATGGCAACCCTATGGCAAGCCTATCATGGGATTTTCTGGGGCTGAGAATATGTGATATACCCAGTGGGCTTTCATAGTCAAGCGGAGAATTGAAGCCTGGTCTCCAGGGTCAAACCACTACACCATGCTGGTTTGTCATCTTGTTTATCACCAAAATGTAAGGAAGAATACCATTACATGATGAGAAAATAATGGAAACTGGCTATTTCACCCCTCTGTAATTAATTTCCTTACTATCATTTCATGTCAGTAACATCTCTCCCTTGTTTCTTTTATGTAAAGTCCCCGTGAGTTAATCTTTTGAAGTTTGCATTAAACAGAGATGCCTACAAAATTGCTGCTTTTCCTGGCTGCACTGTGGCTCCTGCCATATGCTCACAGCCAGTAATGGCATGAAGTATTATTCCTAATGGCCCATATTCATCAAAATCTCCAAATACCAGGGTTCTAGCCATGAAGGCTCAGCAGGTTTTCACAGCTCTGCTGCCACCAACCTAATTCACATTCTTTCCATAACTTTTCCCTCTCACTATATGGAGTCAAAAGATACACTCCTGCAATACAAGATTGGTATGATAAATAATTGAGCCTAGCAGCCCAGGAAAGGTGAATGAGAGTTTAAAGTTGCAAATGGTGGTAGTAATAATGATTGCCTTTGGAATTAAATTCATGTCATTCTGATACTTCTGGTTTATGGATATTTATTTACACAAAGCAATTGGGGGAAGTGGGAAGCAAAAAGATCTTTCACCAAGGCATTTTCCCCCCTATGATGTTGCTCCAGGTTTTAGCCTGAAATTTAAAGGGTATATCCAAGGTAACAAATCCTATCTACAGTGTAGATTCATTGCATCCCAGATGTGGAAGTTACCAGACCCCACTGACTAGAATAATAAGAAGTGGCCATAAGGGCCATCTAGTCAAACCCCTGTTTTGAAGGAATATGCAACTAAAGTATTTCCGAAAGATGGCCATCCAACCTCTGTTTAAAGACCTCCAAAGAAGGAGAATCCATCACTGTCTGAGGTAGTTGATTCTACTGCTGAACAGTTCTTACAGTAAAGACACTCTTCCTAACATTTAGATGGAATCTCTTTTCTTGTAATTTGAATCTGTTGGTTCTAGTCTCTGGAACAGAAGAAAGCAAGCTCACTCCATCTTCCCCATGACATCCCTTCAGATGTTTAAAGATGTCTATCAGAGATGTCACCTCTCAGTCTTCTCTAAACAAAATATACCCAGCTCCCTAAATCATTCTTCATAAAGCTTGACTTCCGGACATTAAACTAGGGTTAAATATTCACAAGAAATAGCCAGCAACAATTCTCATGAATGCTGCAAGTGGAGGAAGTGTCATTGTGGTTGTGGGAATCCTTCATTTGTCATTGTAAAACTCTCTTGGGTTAGATATAAAACCATCACAAGCTGAAAGCAAAAGACTTTGAAGGAAGCATTTGAGGTTCAATGAAGTTTTGGGGTTGGTCACTGACATGATCTTTTTTTTTCTTTTTTAAATTTTTCCCCTCTTTTGAAAATTTTATTAATATTACAATATCACTATTACTAAAAAATTTCCCCTTTATTCCAAGTGAACCTCCCCTTTCCCTCCTTTCCCCAATTCATAATACACAATGAAATCCACTCTGTCACACCTCTTGCAACCATAATTTTGTTCTATTCTATATCATATTATAATATAATATTTATCTACAGCCCTCCCTTCACACTCACAGGTTTGACCTTTGTAAATTTGATTATTTGTGAGGCTCGTGCTTGCCTACCCCCATTCTCCTCCCATTTATTTGCATTCCTCACCTCAGACTTATGAGGCTTTAGTTTAAAATGGATTTTTTTTGTCTTTCTGGGTGAGCAAAGCCTCCCTCACTGCTGGAGGCAAGTCCTCTCTATTACATGATTGCACATTTTCCTGTGTAATGGCTGCTGATTGGTCAGATGCTCTCTTTGCTCCTACGCCTCTCCTCTGGAAGGATTCTCCTTTATCAAGATGACTACCAGAAGTAGCTAGAATGCCAGAATTCAGTGTTCCACTCTTCTCCATCTGAGGGAAAACTATCAGGAAGCCCTTTACCTTGTCTTTTTTCTCTCCGCCCCCCGCGCCAAAGCAGCAGGGCCAGAAGTCAGGGAATGGGAGTGGGATTGCAGGGGAGGGTTTTTCCACTTTCACAAAGGTTCTGTGCCCTGAATCCTCATGAATGTAGAGGGGCCATTGTAATTATTAATCCAAAATTTCATTTGTACATTTAGTGGTTTATATTCACCATTGCTTTGATGCACAAAACTAACAAATGAGTTCCATGTAATCTCAAAAATGGTCTTCTTCTATATCTCCTTTTGCTAATCTTAATTTATAAATTAACTTATCTGATAGGGCTATTGCCTTTTTCCTGTGTAACCAATTCTTAATTGATACATTCTACATTTTCTTTCTTTCTCAAAAAATCCTACTTAAAATCAAAATTGTCATGAGAGGGGGAAAATGTATTCAATGATATGGCTCAATTTTTGATAGGACTGTAAAGTTTGGGAACAGTGAAATGAAAACAAGCAAAAATAAAGCTGAGCAGATGGTGGAGAAGTTTAACCAGCCCCGCTCCCCTTGCCTCCAGTATTAGTTGCCTAACGTGGCAACAATAATCTGGCATGACTAGCAACCTTTGATTTCTTTTACAGCCCTTGTGTTTGAAATGTCTTATTTGGGCTGAAGCAAAAAGCTTCTTGTCCCAATTGTCATGTGATCCAAGGGCCAACGAGGACAAGAGAGCATTGCAAGTGTCAAGCTGATTAATTCATAGCCCATTCATGAAGTTTATGAATATATCACTGTATTATCTAGCTAGATCTCCCAGCGGTAATCACGAGAAGTCAACATGGATTTCTCAAAAATAAGTCATGCCAGACTAATCTTATCTCTTTTTATGATAGAGTTACTAGCTTGATAGATGAAGGGAATGCTGTGGATGTAGCATATCTCGATTTCAGTAAGACCTCTGACAAAGTCCCCCATGACATTCTTGCAAAGAAGCTAGTAAAATGTGGGCTGGACAGGGCTACTGTTAGTTGGATTTGTAATTGGTTGACCAACCAAACCCAAAGGGTGATCACGAATGGCTGCTTTTCATCCTGGAGAGAAGTGACTAGTGGGGTGCCACAGGGTTCTGTCCTGGGCCCAGTGCTGTTCAATATTTTTATCAACAACTTGGATGAAGGAATAGAGGGCATGTTCATCAAATTTGCAGATGACACCAAATTGGGAGGGGTTGCTAATACACCAGAGGACAGGATCAAAATTCAAAATGACCTGGATAGATTGGAGAGCTGGGCCACAGCTAACAAAATGAATTTCAACAGAGAGAAATGTAAGGTCCTACACTTAGGTAGAAAAAATGGTACGCAGAAATATAGGATGGGGGACATGTGGCTGGACAGCAGTACGTGTGAAAGGGATCTAGGAGTCTTCATACACCACAAGCTGAACATGAGTCAGAGTGTGATGCGGCAGCCAAGAAAGCCAATGCAATTCTCGGCTGCATTAATAGGAGTATGGTGTCTAGATCGAGGGAGGTACTGGTACCACTCAACTCTGCTTTGGTTAGACCTCATCTTGAATACTGTGTCCAGTTCTGGGCACTCCAATTCAAGAAGGACATGGTCAAGCTGGAGCAAGTCCAGAGGAGGGCGACCAAAATGGTGAGAGGCCTGGAAGACATGCCCTATGAGGATAGACTTAGAGAGCTGGGTATGTTTAGTCTGCAGAAGAGAAGGTTAAGAGGGGACATGATAGCCATGTTTAAATATTTGAAGGGATGCCATATAAAGGAAGGAGAGGGCTTGTTTTCTGCTGCTCCAGAGACAAGGACAAGGAGCAATGGATTCAAGCTGCAGGAAAGGAGATTCCACCTGAATCTCAGGAAGAACTTCCTGACAGTCAGGGCTGTCCAGCAGTGGAATCTGCTGCCTCAGAGTGTAGTGGGGTCTCCTTCTTTGGAGGTTTTTAAGCAGAGGCTGGATGGCCATCTGCTGGGAATGCTTTGAGGGTGTTCCTTCATGGCAGGGGGTTGGACTGGATGGCCCGTGTGGTCTCTTCCAACTCTACATTTCTATGATTCTATGATATAGAAACAGGGACATTCTGATCTAGACAATCCAAAGACTTTTTCCTGGATGCAGGAACAGAACTAGAGCTGCCAAATCTTGGGGTCTAAATGTCAAGTTTTTGTGGGTCATCTCTATGCAGGAGTCAAGGTGGGCTCAGCTCCTGGCAAAGGAAAAGGGCTCTGTGTAGATTTCCAGCTCAGATAGGAGAGCGGTAACTTTACAAGGAGGCTTAATCAATTTGTTGCTGTAACTTGCAAAAACTCTCTGGGTGTGGGGGTTATGTATTTACTTGTTTAGCTTCCTCCTTGCTACCCAGTCATTGTAGCACCAGAGCTCACTCTCCACTCTGCTTTGTGTTTCCCTTCTGGCTGGAAACATACAGGCTAGATTAAATGTTCCTTATCAAATCTCCCTAAATACATGAAAACAAATAATCTCCTCATTTCACTATGGTGCAGGAACAGCCCCTTTAATTAAGAATTCTGTCTTAATTTCTAGATGGGAAAATATGATGTTTATGTGTGTGCGTTTGAAGCATTTACGGCATTTAGTACTAAATACATAATGTTTAATGGCATCACAAGGGGCCATCCCTAAACTCACAAACCTCAAGGCTTCAAACAGTCCTTAACTGGCAACCCTAAACAGAACAGAACCCATAATAAACTTCAGATGAGTGCACTGGCAAATATATGGCAAATATCCCCAACTGCATTTTGGAAGCTAAGCAGGGTTGGGCCAAGTCAATACTTGGATAAGTGATTCCTAAGAAACACTAGAAATCTCCAGGTAGGGCTAGGAATGAATTCTGCCAGAAATCCTAGGCAGCTGCTGCCAGTCAGTGTCAAGAATACTAGCCTAGATGGACCAATGGTCTGACTATTTTCTGAATAGAAGAGATAAAGCAATTCCCTTTGTTCCTTCCTGTTGGGAGTTAGAGTTAGCCCTTTGGGGGAAATTGTATGAAAAGTAAAACTGTTAGGAATCAGCTTTCCTTTAGCAGAGTTCCAGAAAAATAACATCCCAATCTCTATGTGGTTACCCTGAACTGAGACTGATTTGGAAAGTAAAACAAGACAGGCAGTTTCAGGTTACAAATTTATAAAAAGCTTACTAATATATTTTAGAATTACATATGCATTGGAGAGCCTAGATCCTAACTAGCTAACAAAAAGTTTAGTTAAGATAGTAGCTTCATTTTTAACTCACCATCTTCTTGGTGGAGAGGTGAAGCATGGTCCGAAAGGGAGGAAGTTGAAGCAAAAATGGCAGAGAGAGAGAAGAGAGGGAAGTGTGGTCTTTTATGTAAGGTCAATTACCTCAGAGTCTATCCTGGTCCCATGGTCTGGATACCATAGCCATTCATTTAAATAACATGAAGATCAAGACTAAGGTTTTAGGTGGGAAGGCTTTGACATGCTCAGGAAAATGAAACCCTATGCTAGCTGAGGTCTAGAACAAGGGAGGGGGAGGGAGCAAATGCCAGAATTTTCCAACACTTCCTATATACTTTTCCTCTGTCTCCTCTAAAACTGATTGCACCTAAGATATTCAGCTGGTGGTATTACATCTTCACTAGTGCTCCTCTCTTGATAGAAGAAAAGATGAAGGGGAAAAACTGTTTTGAACTTGAAGCAGCTACAATTCAAGGTCTTCCCAAGTGTTCATCACTCTTATAAAATAAGCTTTATTGATGACAAAAGATGCAGCAGGTAAGCTACAGCAGAGAGCACATCTTTCGCTGATGGGGTCCAGTGTCCCTTTTTTGCAAGCGGTAGGATTGGGTCCCTAGGCATCCCATTTTACCTGTATTGTCCCATAAATCAGAACTGCCTATATGGAGTCCCTGAGGTGGGGTGCACATATATCTCAGAGCAAGGAAGATGAATTCCCAAAGGTTACATAGCATGGAAGCAAACAAAGGAAAATATACAGGCATGGCCCATCTCCCCTCCCAATAACTGCGAGAAATGCACAACTAAATAGCTAAAAGGAAAGTTTGTTTCTCAGCTGTGAACTGTCAAACTGAAGCAAAGCTTTCTAGCAAAGCCTACTATATACAAAATTATCCTTTCTGTGCCACTGTCGATGTCTGGCCATGATATTAACAAAGACTCCCAATACCGTGCCTCCAGCATGTGCCAGATAAAAATCAGTACACATGCGGCCAAGTACTACCGAAGTGTGGTTAAGATGGCAAAAGTTTGTAATGAGGAGGAACACAGATGGGCTAAGAGAGGTTGTAGCAGTTTGCTTTTTCCTGTGCCTACTGGGAAGGGCAAGATCACGCCACCCATCTCCCAACTGCTGTGTTAATTAAATGCAAACTGCTTTGCCCTTTGGACTCAGTTTGTAGCAACTGAAGTAAGCCAAGGACAAAGGGGGACAGGGGGAGGAGGAATGAGAAACTGTAACATTTCTAAAGCATCTGAAAAATACGAGATTAGAAAAGATTAACTGAGGCCATTTCCGCATGGGCTTAAAGAAACAGTGCAGAACCTCCTCCAGGGAGGATGTCTGCACCTGGGAGCAGACTGGGTCAGACCTACTTAGTGTAGTTCCGCACCTCAGCCCACTCTGGAACGACCTGAAGTGGTCATCCAGCGTGCTTTTGAAAGACCGCTTGAAACAGGTCTTTCAAAAGCACGGAGCACGCCACTCTGTGCCCACGCTCTGGTGCAGATTTGCAGGCTCACACCAGTGTGAGCCTGCGATCTGCTGGGGGCAGGCTTTAGGCTGGCAAGCTTCAGTGGTTGGCGGAGAGCCTCGACCAACTGGAAACTGCCATTTTCGTCCCCAGAACAATGCGGAGCGGCAGCTACGCACTGCTCCGGACCAGCCTGGACCCAAGCACGGAGCCAAGAAGTCCAGTAAGTACCGGCATGGGGCGATTCCTTCACCCAGTGTGGAAATGGCCTGAGATTGCCCCTGCCAAATCAGAAAAACTAGAAGGTCTGCAGTCCAAAGCCCAGGCCAATACTGTAACCAATATATTATACTGACTTCATATAAACACTCCATTTTAATTTGTACATTTCACTGTCAGATTATGTGACTCCACCTAGCCTCTCTTTTTCTACCTTGCTTTCTCTGTGCCTTCCTTTCCAAAATTTGTCGAAATCAGGAACACATTTGGCTAAGCAACATCAGAATATGGTCAAGATGGCAAAAGCTATTAATAAGAAAGAACACATAAGCTAAGAGAGGCTGCAGCAGTTCGCTTTTGCCTGAGCCTACTGGGAAAGGCAAGATTCTGCCTTGCTCTTTTCTTCCCTCTGCTGAGTTAACCGCGTGCAAACTGTGTTTGCAGTTTGAACTCAGTTTGCAGCAGTATGAGTAAGCTGAGAAGGAAGGGAGACAGTGAGACATTTAAAAAGGAGGTGGGAAAGTGGGATGAAAGAGAATTAATCAAGACTCCCTGCCAAATTGATACAGTTGGCTGCACCCCCTCTCTTTCACATACACTGGCAGAGAAAGCGGGGGGGGAGCCTAGGGGTGCCAGGTGGTAATCCATCAGGCTTCCTGTCAACTTGACCTCCAGTGCCATTTTTTGCCTACCAGAAGCAACAGTTGCAAGATCTGCGAGTGCCAGAGATAGCCAACAGAGATGTGTTTGCAGTTCATGTGAAATTAATGACATCTTTTATTATTTTCATTGTTATCTAATTTATGCTAAAGCTAGGAGACAACTTTACTGAATTATTTATTTGATTGCCAGTTGAAGGAGGCTTTGAGAGGTTACAAACCTGCCCCGAGAAACAAAGACATTTATGTCAGACAGTAGAGAAACTTTGCACGCCAAGGCCAGATGTGATACCTTAGTAAATGGCCATGATGGCACTTGAGGCTGAATTGTGAATTGCACTGGTGCCTTGAATGTTTTGTGTATTCATTTTCAGGAGCACAGGTATATTCAAAGAGCAAAGCTGTGCTTCTCTTTGAGGTGGAAGAATAACATTAATTGATGGAATGATATAGTTGTCACTGTGTGTCTTCAGGTCATTTCTGATTTTTGGCAACCCTAAGGTGAACCTATCACAGGGTTTTCTGGGGCTGAGAGTGTGTGATGCACCCAAGACCACAGCACCCAATGTTGGGCTCCACCATGTAGTGTATCATTGCAGCCATTATTTTTGATGACTAGAAATTATCACTTCTGATTGCTTTTCAGCAGTTTGCAGGGGGGAGGTTGGTTGTTAGAGTATGGAGGTCTACCCTTTCAAAACGGCATTACATGTCCTCCCAAAGGAGTACTGGAGCATTTGGGGGCACTCTTGCACTGAAAAGTGATTTGTCAGGGGTGCTGGAAAAAAATGGAGGAGTGCTGGAATCAATTAATCACTTTATTTATATCCTAGCTTTTCCCCAAGAGTGAGATTCAGGGCAGCTTACAGAAGCAAAAAAAGATCCATATACAAAAACCATATATAGCTAAAAACTACAAAAATATTAAAATAATATTCAGTTGTCTGTTGAATTTTTTTTTTAAAAAAAAACAATACATTTAAAAGAACAGTTTCAAAAGAGTACCTCACTAAAATAGAAAACCTATTATGTAGAGCAATCAGTTCCCAAATGCCTCTTGAAATGGAAAAGTCTTCACTTAACAGCAAAAGGATAGCAGGAAAGGAAGCAGCCTAGCCTGCCTGGGAAGAGAGTTCCAGAGTGTAGGAGCCCTCACAGAGAAGGCCCTCTTCTTTATTGCCACCAACATGTCTGTGAAGGTAGGGGACTGAGAGTGGCAACCCTGCCCTCAAAGGCCTTAGAGTTTGGGGAGGCTCCCATGAGAAGAGAGTCTGGACCCAAGTCATGCCAGGATCTTTGCACTCCACTGAGGACTACATGGAACTTGTAGACCACATGATGTCCAACCCTGCACTGGGGGACCCATGACCTCTGGCTATCTGGCCCACAGAATGCTGTGAGGTAGGAATTAGCTCTCCGCCTGCAACATGACACTTCATCTCTACGACCATTTCTACACTCCACTCTTATAGCATGATTATTCCACTGTGGAATGTGGAAATGGCCTATATTATCATCTACAACCTGCTGGTCTTCAGACTAGACACTAAGTTCAGGATCTAAAATTACTTACTGAATAATGGATTTTGGAAATGCAAGATGGGTTAGATGAATCTCTGTTCTGATCTAGCATGACATCTCTAATGTTTTCACTGTGGCCAGGCACGGAGCAGAGCTAGAGCTAAACTGGCTGCCTTGATTGCCCTTGTGATGAACGAATGAGTTCCAGAGGGAAAAAGTACGGTCCTGAACCAAACTGAAGTGGCCGCGCGCAGTGCATTGTTGTAAGGAGGGGTTTGGATTGTGAAGCAAGGATTCCTTGAACTGTGAAATTGAGAACACACGGAATGCCAATTTGGCTTGAGAAGAAAGTTTGCAAAACAATAAGGACTTGGCACCAACAGAATGTACTCTTGAGATGCACAGATCCAGAAGTGTGGCTTCCTTAATTGCCATGTGATGTTGCCTACAATGCATATCTTCTTTGATTGTCTTTATGTTTCACCCACCTTCACGAATTCATGATATTCAACAGTGATCAATACCTTTATTAAGAAAACAGTTAAGTTCTTATGTGTAAAGGCAGAAGAAACAAGGAGCCGTGAAAGCCTGGCACACCCTCAGACGGGCAAGCGGTGATGTATTTCTGACCCTACTCTACCCTGCATGGCCGAGAACCACTGAGGCATTTGATACATTTCCTGACAACATGATATATGACCAATTCTTCTGCAAGCAACCTTTTATTAGTAAGGTACAAGATGATATGAACTATTCTTTTAATTGCTTGATTGCCTTTATACAATGGAAGTCTTGGAACCCTAGCAACCAGCAAAACATGTCCTTTTCCTCAAGAAGTGGGGAATATGACTATAAAGAGGGGAAGATTTTCAACTCACTTTCATGACCCGTGGCTGCAGCAGAGGGCATCCATACCTTCGAGAACATCTGGCCAACGTTCGGCGAAGGACCGGCTTTTCGTGAGTATGTTGTATGATTGAGTGGGTGAAAGAAAGCTCTTGATACGGAAATGTGATTTTTGTATTTCATGTCTTAATAAATGTTACATGCATAGTGGTTAAACCCAGATCTGGTTTCCTATGTGTCTTCTGTTGGGATCCTATAGTCTAAGGTGGCTGAATTTCTCTCTGGGTCAAACGTACCAAAAATCTCGGTCCTTGACACCCTGACCTCAGTTTCGCCAGGACAAATGGAAAAGGAAGTGGGAGGAAGTTGCAGAAAAATAGGTCAACAATTCCTATCCAGAATTAGCTGAATTTCTGTTTCATTACAATTTTTGTCTCTGCCTTGTTCTTTGAACTTTTATTTTCACTTATCCTACACCTTTGTAAGGCATAGGATTGGAAAGAATATTCAAAAATATTCCCACAAAAAGTTGAAAAACAACAATAACAACGTCTTTGTCTTCATCTTCATCTTTGTCTTCTTTTAGAGCATTGAGGAACTCTTCCAAGAAGAATCTTGGAGAGGCAAGAATCATTGCGATTTGGGACTTATTCTGTGCAAAATATGGACATGAATGATTTGCCCAGAAAACAGCCTTTTCTTTCAGAAAATAATATTTCTACACAGAAAATGCTGTTTCCCCCTCAGAAAATCCTTTTTTGGGGGGTAATGTTTTGTCAGAAATGTTCTCAGACCTTTGGGGAAACCTTCTGTGTGATTTGGGCAAAATTGCCTGAAGCTCACAGCCATTCTTTTAAAAAGTTTTTGAGAGGCATTAAGGGTGGGGGGTCTTTATAAGCTGCAGTGTGCCCACACTCCATGTCCAGAAACATCTGTCTTTAGCAAACTGAATGCCCCTTCTAGCTGCATCACCTAGCCATCATTTTGCCAGCCCTACTTACTGCTCTACGTGAGTGTTATTTACATTTAACAATTTTCAACAAGAGAAAAGGCTTCTTCACAGGGAAGGCAGAACATTTTTAGTACTCCTTTCTGAGTACAATGGATTCTATGTTAGCATTTCCTCCTTTTTGCAGTCATTAGTCATAAGAGGGCTGATCTTATTCATGCTTTTCCTTAGGGGCTTTCCACACTACACTGTTATAGTGCTATTATTCCACTTTATATGCCCTACGGAATCCTGGCGTTTGCAGTTTAGGGAGGGGCATTTAGACTCCTCAGCCAGAGAGCAATTTGGCATCATTAAACTACAAGCCCCAGAATTCCACAGGATGTTGAAAGTGGAACAATAGCATTATAACAGTGTAGCATGGAAAGGCCCCAAGAGGAGACCCTTACACATTTCCACTGAAGCGTCTGGTGACTTGGTAAGAAACAATTTCTCCTTCTCATCTGCAGCTGGGCTATTTTCCTTTCTCTCCCGCTTTTCTCACAGTAAAAAAAAAAGGGGGGGGACCGTAAAGATCTAAGTGTCCCGTGTGTGCATGTTTGTTTGCAAGCCCATCTTTTCTGATGCAGGTGCTTTAGGAAGCATCTTGGTAATATAACCACACACCATCTACTTTTCCACAGTCATAACAAGACACAGCAGGGGGATAATGACTAGAGAGGCATAACTCCAGGTTTTCTAATGGGCCTTCGCTCCAATATTAAAAAATAAAGGCTCCTCAGCCCCATTAAATTATTGAAAAGTGGCACTTTACTTAGAAGTTATTACTTCTCTGTGCATGATCTACAGTTTTAAACAATGTCTTTTGCCCAGGATCTGAACTACACAGGCAATAAAGGAGTAGTCCTCAGAGACCCAAAATGGCAGCAAAAGCTCCATTTTCATAACTTACCAGCTCTGGCCTACAGCGTATCAAATTTATTTTTAAAAGAAACTTAACAAATAAATAGGGAGGGCAACGTAGCCAAGTGAAATAATGTTTGAAGTATTAGCTCGGGATCAGCAGGACTGCAAGCAATCATACATTTTTTGGTTAATTGCTTCACACCGTTCCTTCCTTCATGCTGCACTGGCAAATTGGACAAGACTCTTCAGTGCGTTCGTTGGAGCGATGTCAAGGATCAGACGCTGAAATCCTTGTCCTTTATTCCGCACAATAAATAAACACCCCAAAATAGAGAGGCAGCCAAAATGGTCTCCAGTGAGGTAGAAGAAACAGGAAGTTCCTTCAAATTGATGATGACTCATTTGAGCTCGGTGAACTGCTCCCTGCCATCTATTTTGTATGTAACCCAGGCAAACTTGAAATAATTGCCTGGATGGCAGATAAATGCCTATAAATTGATTCCTGTCTTTTTGATTAATTATAGTATGAACCTCTTAGATACAGAATCTTCTCACGGGCCTTAGACTTTTTTAATGATAGCCTCAGGATATGTGTGTGCGTGTGTGTGTGTACATGCGCTTGTGCATATGCACTTTCAAGTCACCTGTCAATTTAGGGTGATTCAAGTTAGAGGTAGTTTTGCCAGTTCCTTTCTCTGCAATGAATAGCACCCGCTATTCACTGGTAGTCTCCCATCCAAATACTAACCAGAGCTGCTCCTGCTTAGCTTCCAATGGGATCTGATGTCTTTAGAGTATTTAGGCCCTTACTATCCTTAGGATGTACTTGGGTTGAAAAGATTTTTGAGGCTGCTGCCATAGTTGTCCTGGAGCAATCTCACCAGAGGGGTAGCAATGGGAATGCCATAGCCTCCCAAACAGGAATTCTGCCCCAGCCACGAAATTATCCTTTAGTTTCAAAATTTCTACCATTGCAGAGAGTAAGACATTGAAAATTGGTCACTCCTGTGTTCGCATTCCCTTGGTACCTTTGCCTGCCTCTTTTCTAAACAGTATTTTTAAATGCTTTAAATGCTGAAGTTTTATGTTACTGCAATTCTAGAACTTGGGTGCTGAATGAAAATTTCATGGGGGCAGAGGCAGAATTCTTATGTAGGGGACCAATGCCTCCATTTTACCACCACCCCCGCCACATCCCCGGTCATACCATCCCTGCTATTCCATCACAGCTGTGGTATGGAGCTTTTCTGCAGGGCAGAGTCTGACCAGCATTAGGATACATGCAACCACAGAAGAAATTTCATAGATATCTGAGCCCTAGCTTACTCTGCTGGTATATGATTGGGAGTGTTCCAAGTAGGAGCGGCTGGTGACTCCTATGCCAATAGGGTAGTGAACCTGCTCTGGGTTTTAATTTGAACTTCAGAGTAATGATCCAAGGTGCTTAATCTACTTGGAGGATAGGGTTTAGCTCTTGGTTAGCTCTTTTAAAGTTCAGACTAGAAGATACACTGCCTCACTGACATTAGACCCACCAGCTGTTCCTAGTCAAGGATATTCAGGGAGCTGTAGTCCCAAAAAGTAACTTTGCACAGCACTAACTCTTGATGGGCTATATACTGGAATGTGCTTCCTGTGCTAACAGACAATTCATATCCCACTTACTACAGAAAACAGGCCCTTTCTGCAGCACCCTCCCATCCCGTCATGGGGATGGGAAAAGGATAGGACCGCAACGCTTCTGCATGATGTCATCACAGTCCCACTCCTCTCCCATCTCCAGGCAGCATGGTCGTGAGTTAAACCATTGACAGGTTTTCCCTGTCAATGACATGCGATTGTGCCATGATCCCACACTTACCTGTCCTGCAGAAGGGCAGGAAGTGCTATGGTGGTGCTTCCTTCCCCAGTGCAGCCTGGGAAAGTAACCGGCTGTGCTGCGGAAGGAAGCAGCATGTCCATCGCGCTCCCTTCCACAGGGAGCTGGTCCCATGTGGAGGGGAGTGCTGCTATCATGTTCTCTTCCTGGCAGAACCACTGCCGGATCACCACCAGATGCCACCGCAAGAAGGTAAGCTATGGAAAGGGCCACAGTTTGTGACGCTGAGTCCCCTCTCCCCCCCAAAACACCCCTGCAAAATGACTTAGGCCCTTTTCGCACCTTACCTCGTCGTGGCAGTGGGGGGTGGTGCTCACGCGAGCAGCCACTCGTGGTCACTGCTCACGACAGCCCTTCTGCCTCCCGCATCAGCTTCCTCGTAGCGCAACCATTGCGTTAGTGCCCCGCCCCTTCCTTCCGCAGTGCATTCTGGGAGGTGTAGGCTGCACTGGGGGAAGGAAGTGTGACCGGCCCGGCTCGCCGAAGCACCGCACGCAGGTAAATGCACAAGGGCGCTGTGAGCATTGCGCAAGCGCACAGTATTTTCAACTTACAGCCGAAAATAAAAAATGTGCGTGCGCCCCGCTTTACCCTCCTGAGCGTCGTGAGAGTGGGAGTGCATTGTACGGAGCGACGCTCCCATTCATGCAACACTCAAGGGGCGCTCACGCAAAAAAAAAAGGCATGCGAAAAGGGCCTTAGTTATAATTGTTGGCTGAGATTCAGTAGTGCAGTTATGGATTTGTAACCTAGAGTTACAGATCTGCAACTGCTCTACTTTCACTAACACTGTATAGTCTTGTATGTAGTATGTAAAACTATGTAAAAGCCATCTCAGACCACCTTAAGAGCCAGCAGCCTGATAAAGTGAAAGATGCCTGTTCAGCTTCTAATTGGGGTGCAAGGACATTGCCACCACATCCCACCAACAAGGGAAGGTACAACAAATCAGTAGCAGGAGGCCTGCCATATGTTCTTGTCCCGGCTTCATTCGCTGGTGGGAGAGGTGGAAATGTCATCCCCCCCTTGCACCCCAATCGGCATCTACCTTCACCTGATCCAACTGCTGACTCTTAAGGTAGGCTGGCGGATTCAGACCAGGAGATGTTACTAGGGAAGGAAGGATTAGGTCTTTCCTCCTAATGCACTATGATCCTGATCTTTGTACAATTCTTCTAAAATTTGGACCAAAACCTAGTGTGGATTCAGTGCCTCACTGACATGGAAGCCACCCACTGCTATTGGCACTAAACTCTAGAAAGAAGAGGAGAAAAGTATTTCTGGGAGCCTTCTAGTTTCAGTCCTCCAGGAAGGAATGGAGCCACTGCAAAACCATGCACCCAAGTCCCCTCCCAGCAAGGCAGCCCAGAGGATACCATGTTCAATGGTACCAAATACCACTGAGAGGAACCACCAGGAACACGCTCCCTCTGTCTAGTTCCCAGTGTAAGTTATCCAGTAAGGCAATCAAAGCAGTTTCTGTCCCATAGTTAAATTGTTTACTAAATTTTGATCTCACTTAGAGTTGCTTATTGTTTTAAATCTGGAATTGTTCTATATTTTTATACTGTTTTACTTGTACACCATTGCAACATAGGATGGGAAGTAAACATTTTAGTAAAGGAGCCCTGGTGGCACAGTGGTTAAATGCCAGTACCACAGCCACAATTTTGTGAGTTCGATCCTGCGGGGCTCCAGGTTGACTCAGCCTTCTATCCTTCTGCAGGTCGGTAAAATCAGTACCCAGCTTGTTGGGGGCAATTAGCTAACATATTGTAAACCGCTTAGAGAGCACTTAGCTGATAAGTGATATAGAAATTGCTATTGCTAAATCCATAGAATGGAAATCCAGGTTCTGGAATTAGCTTGTGTAGCAACTGGGCTGACAGAAAGGACCTTGTGCTCCTTTCCTCCTTCATCTACTCAGCTGTAGAATTACTGCCTGTTCTTTGGAGTCCAAGATTCTCACAATGATTTATTAGGTGAAGCTAGTACTGTCTTTTTCCATCAGCAATAGGCAAAAGTGTTCCTGCTCAGGCTGGCAGGGAAACAGCAGAAAGCCTGTTCATCATCCTTTGACAGGGCCCTTCTGATCTTTGGGTAGAGTGGATAGAACTTCTTTGCTTGCATAAACTGCTTTATATTCAGTAGTTCCTCTTCCCCTCTTCGCCTTTGTTCCCCAGGGTCCTTGAAGGACGAGAGAGGGTCTGTTATCTTTGCCATTTTCCATCAAGTTGCTTGTTGTGGCTTTTTTTTTTCCTGACACGCAGGCAAAGTCCTACGATAACTACCTATGCAAACAGGTGGATAGGTGCCTCGTTCTTTGTGGGTAATTGTATTCTGAGTGACAGAAAGAACAGATATATGAGTAATAACGAAGCCCTGTGGGAGAATGAAATGCCAGGGATGGCAAGGTTAGGAGCCTACATATTTTAAGCAAACATTTATGTAGGGCTTGATCCAAAATGCTGGAAGGGGTGTCTTCAGTTAGAATGACTAAACTTTGAGACTGCAGTTTGGGGTTTATAACCATTATAAGTGTACAACTAATTTAAATTTAAATGTCTGTGGGCTTGCTGCCAATGTGAATAATCTTCTCAATCAGAGCTGAAATTAGAGCAAGGCCTTGTCAATAAGAAGAGCATTGTTTGCTGAGCTCTGGGATCTGGATCTTGTCCAAAGTGAACAAATAAGTAGTGATGATGAACAGTGATGCTGTTGCTATAGGAGTGGTGAATCTGCTTTCAGTTCTACAGCAGCTCTGTCCATGGCTGTTCTGGATTGTATGGATTGTATAGGAACTCTCCTAACTCTGAACCTCTGGCACGAAGAGGGTCCAGCACCTTGATGGCTCCCACACAACCCAGAGGAGCTGTGGGAAAGATAGCAGTGAAACCAAAAGTGGATTCACTGCACCAAACCAGCAGATCCATCAACTGCCCCTGTCCAATTTGGCAAATGTTTAACCCACAAAATGAGCTTGCTCAATCATTGTACCAGGCCTGGAAAAACTCAAAAGTTTTCAAAAGAATATCTGCCTTTGGCTGAAGATTACCAAGCTTTAGCTGTATACATTTGGCAATATGAATTCTCCAGCATACATACTGTGTCTGATTAGTAATTGATATTTGGTTCATAGCAGTTTGTATTCTCAACTACTTTCAAATAATGCTGAATTGGATATAGAAACTTGTGTCACTGCTGACACTGAAGAAATAAGGCATTTAATCTGTATTACTAAAACAATATTTTAAAAGTTGTAAGGGTCATCTTTTTGTCACCCAAGCTTTCTTTCACTGGGGTTTTGATCTAAGGGTGAGGGTTTGCATTTTAATGCGAACTAACCTAATTTGCACTTACTCAACTAATGCATAGACAAGAACAAAACTCTCTTTTTTAGTATTTGTACTTCTCCAAATTTTGCAATGCACTTCTCCAATTAAGAATACATACATTACTGAAGGCATATACAGAGCCATTACATTAGGTTTCTACATTACATTGTAGCAACAGCATGTGGGGAAAGAAGGACCACTGAAAGAATTGGGAAGAAGTGACCATTCTTGGGAAGGGGTAGGAGCTTCAGGAAATATCACTCCCCATAAAGCTGAATGTATACCTTTGACCCAAAAACCAAAATCAGAGGGTGTTCTGTGCAGCTGTACTTTTCTTACTGTCTCATCATCTCATGATTGATTCTCCTTCTTTGGAGTTTTTGGATGAGCACCTTTAAGGGAGTAGGGGATTGGACTAGGTGGTCTTTCTGGCTCCTTCCAAGTTTCTATGATTCATGAACAGAATTGTTACTGAATACTCTGAATGCAACGTAGTTCAGAAAGATGAGCTGCAGATCTCTAAAGTCAAACATGATACAGATAGAAATACTAATATTCATATAGTTTATATCAAGCAGTGGATATAAATAAATCTTTAGTCAGTAAGTGTGGCTATTCATGCTAAATGAGGGAGTCCAGTCAGTTCTCTGTAACCGTTACACAGTTATATAGACCAGATCTGAGAAGCTGTCCCTTAGTTTTCATCTTAACAAAAGCCAGTTGCATGCAGGCTTCTTCTCCTCTGTCTTTGATCAGAATGGTTCATTATGAACCATTCCAACTGTCAACCATCATTTGTGTGCCAAGAATGGATTTTCAATAGGGCTGTTAGATGCACAGGAGTTCTACTGGGTATACATTCATCTTCAACAAACTACTCTTAATCCTGCACGCTCCACTGCCTTTACCTTTATGAGTCTTTCTGATTGGTAATTGAGAGAATAAATCTTTCAAACACCTGTATATATGGGGGGGGAGCATCAAGATCTGTGGCAGTAAAGTACGTATTTTATATGACACCATTTCGGTCCTTGGCCATTCCAATTCATTTTGCAGATTTAAAAAAAAATCCAGGACAGGCTATTCGGCAAAAGTTTCTCGCACTCCAAACTCACTTGTATACTGTCAGGTCTATATTTTCATTTTTAGTGCTTACCAAGAAAGTGAATTGCTTTAAGCATCAGTGTGAGATCTAAAATTTAAAGATATGGGGGTGGTGTCTTTTGCAGGGAAGGGAAGCTAGGGACTAGAACTTCATCATCTGTGGTTACATTAAAGTCACACTGACAAGGTCCCCTGATTGGTAAATTTCTAGTCTCTGTGCATTGAAAATAAGATTCCACTCAAAGTGTGTTATTGGGCCTGGTTGCCAATAATAAATCTAACAAAGGAAGGTCTTTCTGGGTGATCAGCATCTCTCTATGATGATTTTTGAAGTCATCAAAGGCAAGCAAGTGGGAGAAAACCTAAACCTCCATTACTCTCCCAATTCAAAAGCCCTATAAAGCAAAAACTTCCTTTTATTGACTTGTAGAGTCAGGTGGCCCTGAGACCTCTGAAGGAAAGAAGGCATGAAAGGAAAGTAGGGGAAGAGGTTGTGAAACTGGACAATAAATCCGTCTTCATTCAAAACACAAAGACCTAGGGAAAAATATATGGACATATAGACAGTAGGTAAATGCAAAGGCCAAGATCTCTGAAAGAGAAAACTAAGCAAATGAGAAAGATGGTGAAAACATTCTCACATGCCCACTACTGGATCAGTTCAGAATTGCTATCTTTATTGTTTCACACTCTTTCATATTCACAAGTTCCGAGACAAAGATTTTTGTTTTGTTTTCTTTAAGGTGTTTTAACTAAACCGATTATAGACTGCATATGAAAAATAATAGGGGGGGTTATACATGTGCATTCAGCACTTGATTGCAACAGAAAGCATTGTCCTGCATGTACAGAGGAACTTTTACAGTTAGTGAATGGGGCAACAAAAAGAAGCAAAGTGTGTTAGGATAGCAGCTGTAGCATGCATGTACTCATTAGTTGCTGGATTGCATGTATCTCTCAGAGTTTAGGCACAACATGTAGACATGCCATTTCCTGTTTGTTGGTCTTAGCTTGTATCCTTCTGTATCAGTTAGTCTGCCATTAGTGCTCCTTTCTGTAGTCTGCATTTCTTTTTTGTTACCATACCATATACCTCCACTTAGCAGGATGTGCTCTTTTTCATAATTGGACATATTTCATGATTGGAACATATGTTTGTAAGCATATACCAGGTCAAGATGACTTCAGACATAATCAGGTCATAAATTCAGAGTGGATTAGGTGGGAAAGCCCAGTGCTGATGGGCTTAGAATAATCCATTGTAAAACTGCAAACACTACCAAAAAAAAAATAGCAGGCAAAACTGCCCAGGTGAAGCAATCAGGAATCCTACTGTGAGCCTATCCTATGAAAACCTTCCCTGTTCATACTACCTGACCAAAATATTAAAAGCTTGTCAGGACTCCCTTCAATGTTTTGTCACCTAGAGTTAAGACAATCAGCCAATTCCAGACTTTTTGTCAGTTTTGTGGGAAAGCCATTATATCTTTGTCTACACACCTTCCTTCAGGGCAGGAAACAGGGTATAAATACCCTAGGGCCAGCCACAGCGATTTGTAACACTTGGACATAATACATTATGCCCAAACCACTGTTGATTCTTACTACTCTCAGACGTGCTGTCTGAGCCACTCAGACCTTCTGCCTCAGGGTTGGTAACTATCATGCTTTCACTCAATTTCTTTCCTTGCTTGCCTTATTTTCCAATAGCCTTGTATGGTTCTTGAGAGTGTCTGATTTTCTGTATGTTTGTTAATTGCTAATAAAATACTCTGTTTAACTGAAGTCATCTCTACAGTTAGTACTGGTATAAACAGGTGAAAAATCCTGCTACTTCCCTCTTCCTGCAAGCCTCCTTTGAGCTATAATTCCCCAAATTTCCAAGGAGATGCTGGCATTGGGGTGGACCTCAAAGTCATTCACCGCTTAGGCTAACTTTCATCCATGTCTGAAAAGCATATGTTATAGACCCTCTCAGTATGCTATATTGTGAAGCCAATTTGTATCTGTAAGTAAAGCTAATTCATATATTTTTAACCAAAGAAAGCTAAGCCTGCATGTGGTGTAGTGGGCTGTGGGACTGGTTGTTGCTCACTATTTACTGCTATCTCTCACATTTCCCAACAAAGCAAAGCATGGGATGCTCCCTACACACCACATTTTAACTTGTCTGTAATAGGAGAAAAATAACTTGCAATGTGTGACTTGTGGAATCACACAAGTGATTTGTGGGGCACTTTTTGACTCCAAGAGAATGTCGTAGTACTGCAAATATACTAATATCCTATATTACTGTCCTGCTGAAATACTCTGAGCTGGGAAAGTAAAGCAAATTAAAATCAGATAACAGAAAATAAAGCTACTATCATGTAGTGTGGAGTATTTCCAAACTCCAGGGGATTCTACCTTCCCACATCTTCCATTGAAGACATTCTGATTTTCTTTGGATAGGGACAACTTACTGACAACCAGTTTATGTCACTTCTATTTCACTTCATCATGATTTTGCAGAAAAATGGCATGAGACTTTTTGTGTCTCACTTCAGGAACAAAAAGAAGTCCTGCAAACCATGCTGAAATGAATAAATTGTGTTTTCCATTCTGTATATATTTTGTTTCTGTAAAGAAAAGGTATTCAAGGCGCATGGCTGAAATGTGGGGCTAGTGTTCATAATGGTGTGATAATGCTGTAGAACTGCAAAATATGATGGCCAGAGGAACACAATGGCCCATTCTTGGTCATGAGGGTTAAAGGTGACTGTGAGGGCTTCCACTTAACCCCACCTCTCTCACCATTTTGAGGTCCTTCTCCTGTCCTACTGCTATAGCATCACATGGAGGTACCTTCTAATTGCCTTTATGGTTCCCATACAAGACTTTATTCATTTAATTTCACTACTGAACACCAGCACTCCTGATTAACCACTGCTGCCACAGAAGCAGTGTGTCTGAATTCATTCGTTCTAATACCCCTCCTCAGAGGCTCAAGTACAAAAACTATTTATTAAACAAAAACTGAATATAACATCAAATAGTATTTATTTAATACATGTAAAGGGTCTAAATACTTTAGAGGCACCAGATCCTATCTGATCTTGTAAGCTAATCAGTTTCAGTCCTGGTTAGTACTGGATGGGAGACTACCCACAAATATCAGGTGCTGTAGGCTATATTTCCAGAAAAAGGAATCAGCAAAACCACCTCTGAGTACTCCTTGAATAAGAAAACTCCATGAAATTCATGATGTTGCCACAAGTCAACAGACAACTTCAAGGCACATACACACAATACAGTGGCCCCTCCACATTTGCAAGGCTTTGGGGTGGAGAACCCTTGTGAAAGTAACTCCCCCCACAATCCCCATCCCATTCCCCTCCAGAGTTGCCCCTTCCATTCCCTTGTCTCTGGCCCTGCTGCTCCAGGGGGAAGAAAAAAGACAAGGTGAAGGGCTTGCCAATACTTTCCCCTCAAGCACAGAAGAACCGAGTGCCAAGTTCTTACATTCTAGCTACTTCTGGTTGCCATCTTGAGAAAGGAGATCCCTTCCAGAGAGGAGGGATAGGAGCAAAGAGAAACCTGATCAATCAGCAGCATTACACAGCAGAATGTGCAGCAATGTGACAGAGAGGAAACACTTCCAGTAGTGGAGGGGGCCTCTGCTCACCCAAAAGGAAAAAGTGTCCATTTCAAACACAAGCCTTGCAAGTTTGGAGTGAGGAGTGGGAGGACGAGAACTGGGGGGAAGGCAAGCACATGACTCAAATTTGCAAAGGTCAAATCCACTAATGTGGAGAGAGGACTGTATATCTATATCCTGACTGACACAAACTTCAACTCACACCTCTCAGTCTCTCTCATGTCCTAACTCTGACCATAACTAACTCTCCTACCATCTCTAACTTCTAATCCAAACTAGTTCCTAACTTTGACAGACTCTCATTCTAAATGCCATACACACCAACCAATCACCAGTTACTCCCAACATTCCATACACTCATCCCCACTCAACAGATTCTTACCTTATTACTTCTAACATACATTACCACACTTCACCATAATTTATCTAATAAACTTCCCCTCACCCAAAAATGTCCATAATGTCACAGTAGCATCCAGCATTATTTGCCACCAGGTTACCAAATTTTGGAGCCATAGAGGCACATTTGGCATTTGCAGAAGGGTCAGTAAAAAGTGTAAAAGCAGATGTGAGAGCATAGCGCCCACCCCGGCATTATCCGAATCATTGAATTAAGCTTTAAACTTCCTTTTTCAGATTTTTACAAAACCCTAATAGATACCTTGATACAAAGCAAAATATTTTTCCCCCTGCAATCAGAGGCAAGGGACTCAGATGGGCAGCTCTGGAGTTTCCCACAGCACAGAAGAAGGTTTCTTTGCTTTGTAATCAGGTCAGTTCACCTGAAACATTCAGAATCAATAGAAACTGAAAAGAAGTAAGCATCCAAGCCTTCTATTCCACCCACAAAAAAGCCTCTCTGAAATGCAGCGCTATCCCCACAGCACCTCCGCAGATCAATTCCCCCAGTCTAGACTGATGTTTCATGATAAGAGAGCTAATGCATGGCAGAAAGGTACTGATGGAGCAAAAAGTTTCAGATCACTCAGAGAAGTGAGCCAAGCCTCATGCTAATTGGGAAGACAAAGGAGAAGAACCTCAGAATTCATTAGTCCACTGGAGTTCTGAAAGAATTTTTTCTTTAAAAAAACAAACAAGTAAGTAATTCCTAAGCAATTCTACAAGCTAAAGACCAAATCCTCTGAATCATTCCTAACATAGAATTGGCCAGATATGAATAAATTCATTAGTGCTTTCCATCAAGTCATGTAGATATTTGCAGATTTGGTATGTTCTTATAAGAAATGTAAACTACAGGAAATTCTCAGTCATCTGCACTGGGCAAATTCAAAAGAAAGAACCAGCTCTTTGGAGAGTGGATAGAATCATATTGTCACTGCCTGCCTTGTAGTTGTTAACGATGAGGAGCCTATCAGACATAGGCCTTTTCTGCACGGGGTTTTTAAAATGGTAGAGAGCATCCTCTACACCTGGGAGCAGACTGGGTCCGGACTACTTTGTGTAGTTCTGGACTTCAGCCCTCTCCAGAATGACCCAAAGTGGTTGTTCAGCATGCTTTTGAAAGACTGCTTAAAACAGGTCTTTCAAAAGCACGGAGCATGCCACTCCGTGGCCGTGCTCCGGTGCAGATTTGCAGGCTTGCACCAGTGTTAGCCTGCAGATCTGCCGGGGGTGGGCTTTAGGCTGGCGAGCTTCACCAGTTGGTGGAGAGCCTCCACCAACTGGAAGCTGCCACTTTCATCCCCAGAGCAGTGCGGAGCGCGGCCACGCACTGCTCCAGACCAGCTTGGACCCGCACAAGGAGCACACAGGTCCAGTAAGTACCGGCACGGGGCGATTCCCTCACCCCATGCAGAAAAGGCCATAAAGAAGTAGCAATTCTAACTCAAGAAGACCTTAGAAAAACTAGTTTGGAGGACTACAGGCTTGTCATCCAGAAAGCTTGGGAAACAGGCTCAACCAGACTATAAGAGCCAGGATTGTCTGGAACATTGTGACAGTGGTATAAAACTGATGTCTTAAAGACCCTGAAAGTGCAGTTCTATAACCTGGAAATCACTGATTTCAATGGAACCGACTTCTAGGTAGGCACACATAGGATTGAATGTTTCACTTTTTGAGAAGAGTAAAACTACATGCACAAGGCCAAAACTGTCTGCATTTTGACACATTTAGCCCTCTTCGTTCTCTTTTGCATTGTTCTGGTCTATTAACTTTAACATCCTTCTATTCTTAAAAAAAATGTTTGGTCAAAATAGATCTATGAAATAACTGGAGCAGTTACGTTCACATTTCTATAGCAACCACAGAACAGATTCTTTAAAAATGTTAACCTAGAAAGGATGAGATGTCTTCATGTGGTCAGAAACGGGACAAGTTTTTAAAAAGGATCTCATGGTATAAAATCAGAGTAAGTTCTTTATAAGAGCTCAGCGCCCTATTTTACTTTTGGCCAATCTCAGAAATGCCAGATCTTGTTGCATCCAGCAATCCTAAGGACTCAGCGGAGAGGGGGATCACAACTGTCCAATTGTGTTAGAACAAGTTTTTCACAGTTTGAGAGACAGTGTGATGAAATAGTTTGAGTATTGGCCTATTGGATTATAGGACTTGAAGACTAGGGTTCAGATCCCTGATCAGCCAAGGAAACCTGCTGGGTGAATTTAAGCAAGTCACATTCTCTCATAGACTCATAGGGCAGGAAAAGACCATGAGGGCCATCCAGTCCAACTCCATTCTGCCATGCAGGAATATACCACGAAAGCATTCCTGACAGATGGCCATCCAGCCTCTGTTTAAAAACCTCCAATGAAGGAGACTCCACCACACTCCGAGGCAGTGTAGTCTACTTTCAGACTCCTCTTACTGTCAGGATGTTCTTCCTAATGTTTAGATGGAATCTCTTTTTTCCTGAAGTTTGAAGCCTTACATCCTCAGAAGAAAACCACTTAGAACAAAACTTGCCAAGAAAATCCAGTGATATATTCCACTTAGAGTCTCCGTAAGTAAAAAATGACCTGAAGACACAACAACAACATCAACAATCACACTTGCAGAGTTGAACCCCATTTATAGTCCAAATGTGTACATACTTATTTCCTTGTTGGATCAGACCAGTGGTGCATCTTGGTTAAAGAAGGGCAAGTGTGGATGTTTGGAGACCATTTTTTTCCAGTCACCATTCAGACCTACCAAGAAGCACACACACCTTGGAAAAAAAATCTCTGAGATTAGGATAGAAGCCAGCTTCTAGTTTTGTAACAGTGCTGTCTTAGGGGAAAACAAGGGAAGATGGGCTTTGTCTTATTTCAAAGGAGAACCATCACCTCAGAGCCTTCCAGGAATGACCATTTTCCTTCTCCTGCCATTTTGGAGGCAGGGAGTCAGACATTATTCCACTGAGTAGGCAGACTATCAGGAACTGAATCCACACATGCAAATAGTACAATGTATAAGCACTATTTATTTGGAGTGAAGTACACGTAAAAGACATTAGTGAGAAGACTGAGCTCCAAAAAGAAATACATGAGTTTAAGATTCCCTCCGTTCCCTCCCCTTAGTCAAGAGACCTTGAAACTGTGAGAGCCAAGCAGCGGTTATCAGCACATTCCTAGCAATGTTTACCTAATGGTCCCTGGTACTTATGCGTCTTCAGCTACGAGCTGTCTGTTACATTATACTAGACTGTATAGCCCATTACTTAATATGGAGGGTATCCCAACACAGACACATTTTGTATGCTATGAAAAGAAAACATGGAGTAGGAAGTAGTTTTTAGTGTGGTTGGTAACATGGGCTGTCATCAAGAACAAGGCTATGTCTTAAAATAAATAGATGAGAAATAATAAAGAAATATAAATTTAAAAAGACTGTTTATCTTTTGGTCTTTTAAATCTTATATTAATAATATATTACCAGGAGGAACTACATGACTGCTCTGTCTGTCACCAAGGAGGATACAAACATACAGCATCCACTGCATGCAGCATATCACAGCAACACAGTTTATAGGCACCTAGAAAGTTGTGGTTTTCATCATCAAATTTCCAACTTTATATACATTTTGCCAATTTTTTTGGTTTTAAGTGCCATTACATCTTAGAAACAGTGCTAATGTACCTTCAGCAAGACTTAGTGTTTCTGTCTCTGTCAATTTCTGCAATGCACGGTGATGCAAATTAGGAGATTAGGGGAAGTTTTAAGAAAGCTGATAGGAAGAGAATCAACTTGTTCAAAATGTGGTGCAAAGATTCCGGTTCGGCAATGGTGCCGCGAAAAGATCCTCTTTGAAGCTCTGCGAAAGGGGGAATTTTTACCAGATGGCTGAAGACGATCGTAAAACGGGGGAAGGGCGAAGTGCCTCCTTGGTAATGGGGGCGAAAAATTTGGGGTTTCCGGAGCTCTGAATACGTCTTCAAGCTGTCATCGGAGCGAGCGATTGCAAGACGGCAGTGGAGAAGATGGGACGTAGAGCAGCCATGACCATCTAAAAATAGCTTACGCTTCTAACGGTCCCCGGGCAAACCTTTTTCTTTCAAGGAAAGAACTTTGACTGAGAGGAGTTGGAAGAGTTTTTTTTTTTTTACCCCTTCTGAAATTAAGAACCAGCGGACAATCTGAGGGTAAGGAATTTGTAAAAGACTAATCTTTTTGAAAGCGGTTTGGAATAGCGGAAGGTGGGGAGATTTAGAGAAGTTGCTAGCGGACGAATGGAGCACATGTATAGGAACCATATTTAAAAAAGCTAGCGTTGCTTTTTTTTTGGATTTTGGGAAATGCAACCCACCTTTCTATAAAGTATTTTGAAATAAAATATTGAAAAATAATTTCCCCGGGTTTGATTTAAAATTTTTGGGCATAAGAAATAAGATTTGGTTGGGGGAGTGGACACTTATAAGAAAAGGACAGAAATAGATCCTGGAGTTGGAGAGTGACGACGCGTGGAGAATTAATGGCGGCGGAGGAAGAACTTGTAGGACTGTAAATATATCAACTTTATTAATACGGCGATATAAAGGGGAAAAAAGAAAAAAGGGGGAAAGAGTTGGAGCTGAGCGGGATTTTGGACAAAAAGGTGGTATTTGTGGATTTCCCGGTTGGGGAGCTCAGCGGAGGTAAAAAGGGGAAAAGACTGGGAAAAAGCTAATTCGGGAACGTGAAAAAGGAGAAGATTTTGGAAAAAAAACGAAAGATTTAAAAGAAGTATAGTGAAGATATAACTAAGATATAACTGGAATGAAAAAAGAAAGTATTGAAATATAATATAATTTTTAAAAATATAACATTTTTACAGTGAGAGATAGTGTTATAAGTTGGAATAATTGTATTTTTGAATTTTTTAAAAAAAAAAAAAAGGGAGGGTGAGGAGAATAATAATCTTTTAAATTTAAATTCTATTTATAAGTTTTTTATATAAGATATATTTGAATCAAATTAGTAATTTCTTAAAAAAAAAATTGAATGTGATTTGGAGAACTTGCAAATGAAATTGTGTATTGGGTAATTGTTTGTTTATATAGTAAAGGGGTTAATTAAATTTATATAAAGTTGAGATTAGGGGCTAAGGGGAAAAGAGATAATTGCAAGCAGTAATAGAGAAATAATAGAGGGAAATTGATACTGAACTGAATTGAAAATCATTGAATATTGATTGTTATTATTGTTGATTATTATTATTGATTATTGTTTTTGGTTTATATTGTAAGAAAAAACCCCTATAATACAGAAAATTTTTGAGGGATGGGGGATTTAACTGGTGATAAAAAATTGTATAGGGAATAATAATAATTGTATAGGGAATAATAATAATAATAATAAAAAGTTTATTTTAAAAGAGGATTAGTGAAAGAAAATAGTGAGTAAAAGATTTTTGGATTTAGGATCTAAAAGTAAATTTATGAAAAAAGAACTCTTAAAGCCAATTAATTTTGTCAACATCAATATTATTTTTTGGGAAATTTTATACAGGATGAATCGAGGTGAAGTAAATGTTACAATACCAACCAGGGTTATCTCGGGAAACCCAATAGCAAAACCTGAACAAAGAAAAAGGGAAAAGTATCAATCAATGTTATTAGAAGAGATAAGGAATATAAAATTGGAGATCAGACAAAAAATGAAAGACCTTAGAAGTGAAATGAAGCAAGTTTTTTAAAAATGAATTAAAAAGGTATAAAAATGGCATTAGGAAGATTACAAGAAGATTTAAAGAATACACAAGATTGAGTTGTACAATTAGAAACAAAGACGAAAAAAACAGACAAAACATTGGAAAATGAACAAGACAACAAGAATGGTTATTGGATGAGAAGGCTTTGGCAGATATGAAAATTAAAAGAAAATTTTATAAAGATTAGAGGTTTAACAGAATGTAGAGGGAGAAAATTTAAAAAAAAGAGGCTATCCCACCGTTAGCGGAATATTTTAAATTCACAAAGAAAAGAGGGAAAGGGGAAAAGAAAAAATTTACAGGATCAATTCAAGAATAGCGAGAGAAGGAGATTTCCCAATTAAAAACCAGGTTGATGCGTAAGAAGAGGGAAAAATTCAAAAGATTTTTTGGAAAATGATTTGATAATCGATAAGGTAAAGGTAAATTTTATAAAGACGTGCCATATCGAATCTTGAGGAAAAAAAGTGAAATAGATTTATAACATCGTTTTTGAAATCAAAAAATATATTGTACCTTTGGGGGAAGCGTAAAGGTTTTAAGTTTTTGGTTTAGAGAGAAACAGATTAAGAGAGAAACAGTTCAGGAAGCCAAATTTTTTATGAGAACATATGGAAGAGAAAAATCAAGGCAAAAGTCAGATCGAGAAAAGGCACAGAAGAACAACGATTAAAAAGGGGGAGGGAAGATACTGAACAAAATAGTGAAGAAGAAGACGGAGCTATAGGAAGTGAATCAAAAAAAGAAGAAAGCACAGAATCTGAGGAAAAAAAAAAATTAATTAGATAAATCTTTAGATCCTTAGACAATGTACTTGAGAATCCTCTCTTGGAATATTAAAGATATTGCAACACCCCAAAAAAGAAAGAAAATATTTCATTATATTGAAAAAAAAAAATTTGGGAAATTTTACGTGTTTAAAAATCCATATAAAAAAAAAAGAGAAAACTCATTTGATATTTTAATAAGAAATTAGGTACTGAATATATAGCAGCACCCAGTGAAAAAAAAAAAGGAGTGGTTTTATATATAAAAGATAAATTACAACCTAAAGAAAATTTTAAAGGATGAAAATGGTCATTTTGTGGGGGTGGAAATTAATTGGCAAAATCAAAAAATATTAGTAATTGGGATTTTTTGGCCCCTTTTAAAAACAAGAAAATTTTTATAAAGAATTGAATAATAAAATTGTAGAATTAGAATACAATAAAATAATTTGCTTAGGGGATTGGAATGGAATGATAAATCCTGGATTGATAGGAAATAAAAGAAAGGAAAAAAAGGAAAAACAGGGGAAACTCCCTAAGTCATTTGATACTATGATGTTAAATTTAGATTTAATAAATATATGGAGATTTAAAAATGGAGAAAGTAAAGATTACACATTTTATTCAGAACCACATGCTTCCTTATCTGGATAAAAATATTTTTGGTTTCAAATTCATTAGTTGGAATGGTGGATAAACGGGAAAATAGTACCACGAAAACTTTCGGATCATAACCCAATTATGTTGGTGTTAAAATATAGAATGGAGAATTCATTTTATTGGAGATTAAAGGAAAAATTATTATTGGAGCAAAAATTTGTTACGAAAGTTAAAAAAATTAAAAATGTATTTTGAGGAGAATTTAGACAAAGGAGTTAAATTGAGAAGGGGTAGGGGAAAACAGCTAAGGCAGTGATGAGGGGTTTATTTATTCAACATAATGCAGAAATTAATAAAAAAAAGAGAGAGAGATTTGGGGAAAAGGGTGGGATCAAAGAAGAAAGAAAAAGAACTGAATGAAAACCCATCAAACAAGAAAGTATTGAGAGAAAATAAAAATCCAAAACAATTTGAGATAGAGTTAGAATTGGAACTTAAAAAAGAAAATGATTTATATTAAACAATACCATTTTGAATGGGAACAAAACAGGAAGATGGTTGGCATGTAGATTGAAAAGGGAAAAAAAAGAGAGAACAATGATTACTAAACTGAGGAGTGGTGAAAAAATACATACAGATTTACAACAGATAAAAAGAATTGCGACAAACTTTTATGCAACATTATATAAAGGTAATGACCCCCCGGAAGAAGTAATTGAAACATACTTAGCAAATCAAGAATTAATAGTAATAACAGATGAGCAACACGGGAAAAAATTTAAAAAAATCTATTAATTTATTGGGAAAATGTTAGAGGCAATTCAGAAAGCGAAAACAGGGAAATCACCGGGGCCTGATGGGGAAACCCCCAATTTTTTTAAAAATTTCCAGAAAAGAAATCGCACCCATATTACAAAAAGTGATGAATGAGGCTTTAGGAGGAAAAAATTCCCGATACATGGAAAGAAGCCAGTGTAGTTTTAATTTATAAGGAAGGAAAGGATTCAACAGATATCAAAAATTACCAACCAATTTCACTTCTAAATTGTGATTATAAATTATTTACAGCAATATTAGCAAAAAGATTAAAATCAGTGTTAAGTGAAGTAAATTTAAAAAGCAGACAGGTTTCTCCCAGGAAAATTAAAAAAAACATTAGGAATATAATTAATATTCTGGAATTATGTGAAGGTCATTCTAGGAAAAAATTGATTGCTAATTCTTAGATATTGAGAAAGCTTTTGATACAGTAAATTGGAAGTTTTTATTTAAAGTATGTCATAAATGTTTTAAAGGGGGAAAAAATTTTTAAATTGGTTTAAGGCAATATATACAACACAATATGCCCAATTAATTATTAATGGTCAGAAATCTGGAAAATTTGAAATTCAAAAAGGAACTAGGAAAGGGGTCCCTTTTTTCCCCCCTTTTTTTCTTATAGAAAAAGGGATAATTTTTCAGATTAAAGGAAATAGTAAGATTAGAAAGGGAAATTTGATTGCAAGATAAAGAATTTAAGATCAAAACTTTTGGAAATTTGGCGATAACTTTGGAGTATCAAGATAGGGATTTAAATGTTTTAAATAATATTTTAAATAATTTTGGTAAATTTTCTGGTTTAAAGATTAGCAAAAAAAAAACAATGATATTGACAAAAAAAATGACCGAATTGGAAAAAATAAAAGTGGGGGAAAAGTACAGGTTATACACTGATGTCGAAAGTGAAATATCTGGGAATTACATTCACGAATAGAGTATCTGATTTATTTTAAAAAAAATTATTTGAAAATATGGAATTCAATAGCAAAAGATTTAAAGAACTGGGGAAAAAATTATCTTGGTTGGGGAAAAGAAGTAGTAAAATGGGGGTATTTTCCCAAAAATGCTATATTTATTTCAAACTATCCCAGTAATTAAAAAAGAAAAGGTTATAAAAGATTGGCGAAAAAAATTAGTAAATTTATTTGGGGAGGGAGAAAACCAAGAGTTAAAATGAAAATTTTGGGAAAAAAGAAAGGAAAGAGGGGGATTGGCATTACCAAATTTGATATTATATTATCGGGCGTGTGCATTAAACTGGATTCAAAATTAGATTAAATTGGAAATACGAAGTTATTGAGGATAAAAGGGGGTGGATGGGGTAAGGTTGACATTATTATTTATGGTATAACAAAGGGGGGAAAAAAATAAAAAAATTAATAGTCATTATTTAAGGAAAGCCTTATTTAAAAATATGGGGAAAATATTTTATAAGATCTTGTGGAAATACCCCGACGTGGGTATCTCCCAAGAACATATTTTAAGAAGGAAAATATTTTATTTGATAGATGGATAAGATATAGAGATATAGTGACAATAGGACAAAGCGAGTTCAAATTAATCCCAGCAAGAATTAAACGATGCTGGGATAAAATGTCATTGGCTTCTATATAGACAGATGAGAGAAAAATTAAAGAATGATATCAAAATTAGTGATTATCAAATAAAAAAAAAGAATTAAATGAGATTTTATGCTCAGATAAGCCCAGGATCATTTCCTGTATTTATAAAGTTTTGTTAAAATGGTACACTGAAGAGGAAGTAATTAAATTGCCTATGATACAGTGGGCCCCAAAAATTTTTTACATCCAGTTCCCAAAAAAGTTGGGAAAGACTTTAAACCCAAAAATTTTTAAATATACAGCATGCCAAGATATTAAAGAAAATGTGTATAAAAAGTATTTGCTTTATCTAACCCCCCCGAAATTAGCTAAGATGACAAATAAGTGTTCTAAAAGTGTTGGAAGTGTGCTGTGGAGGTGGGCTCTCATACCATATGTCAGGGGGTTCTCAACCTGTGGGCCCCAGATGTTCGTGGACTTCAGCTCCCAGAAGCCCCAGCCACTATGGTCAATGCTCCCGGGCTTCTGGGAGCTGGGAAATCCAAGAACATCTGGGGGCCCCCAGGTTGAACCACTCCCCTATGTGGTGGCGTGTAAAGAGTACGGGGGATGGAAACAAATCCATAGACAAAAAAATTAATTTTGGGTATAAAATTTAAATGCCCCCCGAAATTTATATGTTATCGATGTGGGAGAATAATTTTAAAAAAAAGTGGGTAAGCAATTGTTTTATATGACAACAGCTGCAAGGATAGTTATAGCTTCTAAGTGGAAGGATAAAAATGATCGATAAAGATTTTGGGGAATAAATTATTGATATAATTCAAATGGAAAAGATTAACTTGTTTGTTACGGGGAAAAAAAAATTTTGTGGGAAAAAATGGGGGGAAAAAAGTTACAATATCTAAAAATTCATGGTATAATAGCGAAATGGTAAAAATAGATTTTTGAATAATATTTAGGGATTAGGAGGTTAGTGGAAAGAGGAATGTCACCAATTGAAATTAAGTTTAAAAAATATCTGACTCTCAGATCAAAGTTGGAAGTAGGAGGAAAAAGATTTGAATTAACAAGAATTTAGAGTTTATGTAAGTTTTAAAATTTTGTAAGTCTAATGAAACTGTCATGTAAATTTTTTGGGAAGTCATGTAAAATTTGGGATTTTTTATGTAATTTGTATTGTTGTGTTAGTGTATATGTATTAAAAGAATAAAGTTTAAAAAAATGTGGTGCTGGAGAAGAGTTCTAAAAAATACTGTGGGGCTGCTAAAAGGACAATTGGATGGGTTCTGAGCAAATTAAGCCTGAACTCTTCCTAAAATGATGGAAAACATTGAAATAGTTCAAATTTTCCCCACTTTCGTTCAGTCGTTATTTAGAATGGAGACTGCAGTCAGGAAATAAAGAGGACTTGGAAGGACAGCTATGAAGGAATTAGACAAAAACCCCAAGTGTAAAGCTATATCACTGAATACTAAAATTAAATTATATACCATTGGATTTCCATTTTCTATGTATAGTTGTGACAAGTGGACAGTGAAGAAAAGTTAGAGAAAGAAAATAAGCTCTTTTGAAATGTGGTGCTAGAGAAGGTTTTGTGGACCACCATCAGTCCTGGAGCAAATAAAACTGAACTCTCCCTACAAGCCAAAATGACTCAATTGAGGTTGTCAACTTTGGCCATATCATGAGAAGACAGGATTCACTAGAAAAGATAATAATGCTTGTAAAGATAAAAGGCAGTAGGAAAAGAAGAAGAGTGCCTTACAGGTGGATAGATTCAATCTGTCAGGGTCCAAGGCATGGGCATCTAGAGCTGACTGAAACAGGCACCACGGCTGGGCCAAAGGACAGGCACTAGGTCAGGAAGCCAAGGATCAGGCACAACAAGAGTCCAAGGCAGCAGTCCTTCAGGTAGCAAGAGTTCATGGGACCAGAGGCAAGAAGCAGGTCCAGGAGACAGGCAGGAGGTCAGAACACAATAAGAGTTCGAAGCAACAACAGCCTTCCAGACAACAGCATACACAGTGCCAGAAGCAAAAGGTAGGTCCAAGAAACAGGTAGAAGGTCCAGGCACAACAAGGCTTCAAGGCAGTAGAGTCAACAAGGCAACAAGAGTCCACAGGGCCAGAGGCAGGTCTGGAAAACAGGCAAAGGTCCAAGTCCAGGGGTCAGCAGGCTCAGGACCACTGGAGATTCAAGAGAAGCTACAGACAGCACTAGAGACTGTGTTGCTCTGACAAAAGCTGCAGAATAACCCCAGCCCTGATCTAGCTGGCTGCTGACTGCTCCAGCTGCCTTGCATCAGAGCAGCCAGCTGGGTCTGAGGTACTGGGCAGGATCCTGGAAGGACTTAGCCACAGACCAGCTGTGGTTCTCAACCTGTGGGTCCCCAACCTGTGGGTCCCCAGATGTTTTTGGACTTCAGCTCCCAGAAGCCCCAGCCACTATGGTCAATGCTCAGGGCTTCTGGGAGCTGAAGTCCAAAAACATCTGGGACCCACAGGTTGAGAACCTGATAGGTGACTTGAAGGTTTCTCATCCATAAGGTTGCCATAAATCAAAGTTCTCCTGATAGAAGTTACCAGCAACAACAAATATCCTTGGCACCAGCCTTCTGGCTTCTTGTGAAATGGAGGGGGGACTTAGAATAACTGATGTGGACCTTGGAAAGTACAAAAATAGGTGGGAGCCACCTCTTTCCCTGGAATTCCCCAAACAAAGCTATCATTTTGGCCAACTACAGCAGCCTAGTAGATGGAGACTGATTCTCAAAGACAATTTGAGGTCCCTCCCTAAACAGCAAACCCCAGGATTCCATAGGACGTTGAAAGTGGAATAATCTGTTACCCTGATTTCTGGGGTCCTGGGAGGGACACCTCACTGTGCTCACAATGAGGAAGGGAATTAGCAGAGCACAAGCTAGCAATATGAAAGGCAGGGCAACCTAGCGAGATCTTGAACCCAATGTCTGCGGGGTTAGGCCAAGTCAAGGAGCAAACAGAAGTAAATAATATTGTTTTCTTTATTGATGTACAACACAGTCAAACACGTGTATGCAAACACACTCACACAGAGAACTATTAAAATAAAGGTAGGAGTTGGATAGAAGTTTTTTAAGAGGAAGTTTTGTATGGGAAATACTACACCAGTCCTGAAGCCCGGGTAGTCTGAAGAAAAGGTCTGTAGAAGAGGAGATTCTCAGCACGAGGAGCTGAGGGGAAGGCTCGTCGAACGAAGCGACAGCAAGGTGGGATGGAAGCCAAGAGCGATCCGAGTGATCCGAAGAAGCGCTCAAAATCAGGGGGTCTTATAGGGGAAAATATGCCCATAGGCTAGTCCGTTCCCGGGGAATACAGTAGGTTTCTGGCTGGAGACAAAGCCTCTGAAAGGTCAGTATTTTACATGATTGAGTTATGACAGAGTTGTCAATAGAGTAGCCAGTATGCAAATACGGAGTGCTTGACAGTTGAGTATTCGGCTCGTCAAGCTGCCTGCTCAGGGCAGGGAATCTATTGTAAGCAGCATGCATACATAATATGATCTTAAAGAGTACTTGCCTTGAGGTCTCGTAAAGCGGCAGTCTGGCAAATACTCGCCAGCGTGGAGTGGTTTTGAATAGTTCAGATATTTTTGGCCATGCCTGTGTGTGTGCTTGTCCGGGGGCCTCGCAAGCACGTGGAGAGGAATGGGTAAAGAAGGCCAAATTATTGATATCAAGTGATATCTAATATACCACAAGCCCGGACTAGAAACTACAGTAACAAATCGTGCTATAACAGTCTAGTACGGAAATGGCCTAAAGCCTAAGGCTCATCCTTGAATGCGAAGGCTTCAGTGGTGGCCAGGAGCAGGGATATAATTGTTTGTCAATTCCATTTTTGAAGGAAACTATGAGTAATTTTAAATTTTTTCTTCCCAGTACAATAAAGTCTTTGAAAACTGAGCAGTTTTTGGAGGATACTTGCATTCAGGACTTATTCTGTATCAAATTTGCACATGAAGAAACATCATTTTCTGTACATAAAAATAGTACTTCTGCACAGAAATAATATGTTCTGTGCATAAAATCATGTAGCTTGTAACTTATTCTGTGCAAAATCCACACTTTTAGCACAGGAAGCAGTATTTTCTGCACAAAAATCAGTATTATTTGTCAGAAAAGCTATCTTGTGTAAAGAAAACGCTGTTGTGGATTTCTTACCAAGGAGAGCAGAATGGCATCAATACTTCCTTTAATCAGGATGTTGTGCTCCTGTTGACTATACAGGCTGTTAGAAATATATTATATCAACTTATGAGGAAGCAAGCATGCTAGCTGCAGGTTCTTTTCTTCAGAACCATAACTTTTTATACAACCAAAGTATGTTGGTGAACCCGTTGACAGGGAAGCAGCAAACCCACTCTTGGTTTTATGGCTTTTCTTGCAGGTGCTCCAGATTGTAAGGGAACTCTTCCTGGGTCAAAACTCTCTCAGATGGCTCCTTTGCAGCAGTTGCACCCATCAAATTGTATGTGGATTTGCCAGCCTGAATGAAAGTAGTGATGGCAGGGGCTGTGAGGCTAGTGTGCGTCTTTCCTCATATCTTAATACAACTTATTCCCAACTGTCAAGATCCACATATTGTAGGACACATATATTTTTCCTATGTTGAGTCATTCCTGTCTCTACAATTCATTCTCCTTTCGTAATACTCTAGAGCGAGACCAGTCTCCAATCAAACCCTAAATTACTTGTCTGGTGTCATAATAAATGCACTGAAACAGGTCTTAGGTAACAAACGTCTTTGTCATGCTTGCACTCAAATCACTCTCTGGCACCTTTTTTTCTTGCTTTCTTGGAACTCTTGTTAGGTTTATATTGTTTGAAAATGATTATCGTTATCATTGTTGTTATTAGACTACTGTACAACACCAAGATGAAAATAGACCATTCTTGACCCCAAGGAACTTGTAATCTATAGTTTGTGGGGATAGAACTGAGGGAGAGCTGGAAAGGAGAGAGGCAAGTATAAAGGATGAATAGAAGGGGGGAAAACATTGTGGAAGCAGGTTTTAGAATTAATTCATCTGAAATTGTGATTTCTCCATTTTGAAGCTGCATTCATTCAGTTTTTCATTAAAAGCACTTTACACCTCCACATCAGTGGGAATGTGTTCAAACACTAAAGCTGAGCCCAAACTGCTCCTTTTATATTGATGCCTGGTAGTGGTGACTGGAAGGGAGGATAGTGCATCCAAAATGATGTCAAATGCACTGTATGCATCCACACATTCATCCAGGAAGCACATCTGCAGTCAAGACCACCATCTTGAAGTCTTTTCCTCATGACCATAGCCACCACAACAACTTCTGTTGCTAGAAAACTGAATATTTGAGATGACACTACAGTCCTTCCTCCACATTCATGGGTTTGACCTTCACAAATTTGATTATTAGTGAGGCATGTGTGTGCCTTCCCCCCATTCTCCTCCTCCCAGTCCATTGCATTTTGCCAGGTGCGAAAAAGGAAGGTAAGCACACCTGGGCAAAAGGCAAGGAAAAGTGGGGGAGGCATGTACTTGCCTTCCTTCTCCCCTCCAGAGGTCTCCTTCCCTTTCCCTTGCCTCTGGTCCCATTGCTGAGAACTTGCACCAAGGCAGAAGTCAAAAGAAGTGGAGAAGGCATATGTATGTGCCTTCCTTCTCCTTTCCAGATATCTCCCTTCTCATTTCCTTGCCTTTAGCCCCAGTGCTGAGAAGGAAGGCTGATGTACCAGAGCAAAAGGCAAAGGGGTGGGAAGCGGGAGCCTCAGAAGAGAATAGAAGGGGGATTGTGGGGGTGCCCTGAACCCTCATGAAATTGGAGGGGCCACTGTGGAGAGTGGAAAGACCACTGTACTTTTGTGAACATGTAGAAATGGGTTACCAGTAGGGCTGTGCAACTGCTGTGACTGATTCCTGAAAAGAATTGGGTTGATTCAGTTGAATTTGTACTAACTCCCAAGCATATTACTTTGTACCGATTCAGTCTCACAGGAAAAGATGACAGTCTGAAGTGTTTTGGACCAGTCTGGAGATCTGGACTTCAGAAATGGCAGAGAAGTGAGGAGCTAAACAGTGTGTCTCCATTATAACCATATTAGGAAAATGCAAAAATGGTGTGATGAACGGCTGGATATGGGAGCAGTGCTGTGCTTATTGAAAGATTTGATGTGCAATCTGAGGGGTGCATCTCACTAGCACTCTCCAATGACAGTGAAAAGCTGCAGAAGGCATATAGTTACTCTCCTCTGGTATGTCTTTATTCTGCGTTAATAGTTAATTGTTGAAAGAACTGCAGTGAAGGTTGGCAGTTGCTGATCTCAGTGAGTTTTTCTTTAATTTCCTTTCGTCTTGCTGAATTTTGTAGTTTAATCACTTGTTTGACTTTCTTCTTAGTTTGTCTATATAATGAGTCTATCTGTGTTTGAGGTGGTGAAACTTATTCTTTCCCCTTGTTCCATTTGTCCCTAGTTACTGTGGTGGTTACTCAGATGTGTATTGGAAGGCAGACAGTTTGATTCACTGTAGAAAAGAGGCATCATTGTCTGGGATGATTTTGAGGTGGGAGAAGATCCAAGGCTTTGCTGTTTGCTTCACTGTAGGTGGCAAATAAGCAGGGGTAAACAATAATTCAGTGCCAGCAACCCAGTCCAAAACTTTAGTGGGCAGTACCCTGAGTTTTGCTCAGAGAACGGGCAAAAGTAAAATCAAAGCAGCCAAGCAACCAGAGTGAAATCCACAAGGAAGCAAACAAACTGTGATGGCACCAGTTCTTGGTGCCTGTGATGAACCCTGAGAGGGGGGCTTAGCAATGGAGCACCCTAGCAAACTCGGCGATTTCAGTTGATTGGCTGATGGAATTGGAACCCAGGCTAGCCAGAGGGAGGGACTAGATCGGGCGAGTGAGTAACTGAAATATGACTGAAAAGATAGAATTGAGGTTCTGAACAGGGAGTTGAAAGTTTGAGAGTACAGAGAGAGAGATATCCATCTGAGAGTGTGTGTGTAAGAGAGAAAAGAAAGTGTTTGCTGGCTTCAATATACAAGTGTTGTGCTGTTTGCCAATCTGTCCCCCAGTGGGGGACAAAAGTTTAGAAGGGTGCTGCATTCTCTAAGAAGAAAGAATTTAAAGCAGATTTGAGTGTCATAGCCCTGGTGTGGTCCAGATCTCCCTGGTCCCAGTTCTTGACAGTGCCCACTCTACCCTACCAAGATGCTCAAGCAGGTAACCCTGGGAGAGATGCAGAGTATATTGGACCATAACAGGCATGTTGCCAGTACTAGTCCAGGTCTACAAATGCTTTATGGGGAGCAGAAGGATTATCAGGAGAATTTTGCCACTCATATTGCCGATCATAATCTCAAAAAGCACGTTCTGAGCCAACCTTTGTGAAACCCTTTGGAGCTTCAGAGAAGAGCCAACCAGGTACTACAAAGAAGGTTGAGTAAGTGGGGATCAAAGAGCTACAGCTCCTTCAATGGTTTTATGTTTGTAATTGTTGCTGCTATTACTATTTGCCATCTAGCTTAATGGTGACTGTGGAAATGACAGACCACCAAGAGCCCTGTTCATCAATAGCCCTGTGTAGAATTTACAGACTCAGGACTGTGGCTTCCTTGATTGAACCAAATGTGCTTATCTAAAAACCAGTCAGGCACCAACCCCTACCTTATCCCTGCTAAGCACTAGCCTCCAGGGACAATTGTGCTGTGGTACATTTACGCTTGTGTCTTAAGATACTGTTATCCAGTGCTTTCAGCAACATCTTTATCTGTTGCTTAATTACAATTTGTCTTAAGATAGCTTTTTTTTTTCAATTGAATTCAAGAGTTAAAAACATGAAGGTAAGAGGCAAGGATGCTTTGGCACAATAATTGGCATCAAACATACCAATTAAACATAATCTGAATTAAAATTTTACGCCTTTATAATTACCTGCAACAAGTGAGGACTACAGCTTGTCGTTTCAATATACAATGAATTATTGAAAGACTGGATCTTGTTCTGCATTCTGCAGTGTTTAATTACCTGGAAGGGAGGTGGGGGGAGACAGCGGGGGAAGGCAGGGAGCAAATCATTTTAAGAAAAATAAATACATGTGCTGCCAAGGTTAGAATATTTATTATGGGTTTTTTTTTTTTGTGGTCTGTGAAATGGAAAAGAAAAAGTCTAGCCATCCAATCTTGAAATTATAGGTTATGCACATAATTAAATTTATGATCTATACCTAAGGAATTTTGTGGCAGAAAATGCCTTCCAATGAATAATTTAAGAAAATACGGTGTTCCAAGCACTTGCCAGAGAACTATTGTAAATCTCATAGGAGCAGAGGTTATAAACCAGTTATATAACCGATGAAAATATTTCGTTTTGAACACTCCTAATGCGGTTATAATTTGGAAAGTAAAAAAAAAATTGAAATGGGATTTCTAAGCATTAGAATAGGTGTAGGATTCACCACACTCCCTATCTGAATCTGAGCCCTCCAATCTACAAGCAACAGTCTCTCTGGCCCTTTCCACACGAGGCAGTTAAAACGGGCCAAGGCGTCCTGGCATGGAGGTCGTCTGCACCTTGGATCGGACTAGGTGCGGACTATTTAACTTAGTTCCGCCCCTCAGTCTGATCCAACCCGCCCCCACGTGGTCCTCCCCTGTGCTAAGTAAAGACCGGAAAAATCAGGTCTTTACATTTTCTGGAATGTGTTATTGCATTCCTACTTACCTGTGCAGATGCGCAGGCTCACACCAATGCAAGCCTGCGATCAGCGGAGGGCGGGCTGTGGGTGTGGCCAGCGTCAGTGGTTGGTCCACTCCCACGAAGACACCGGAAGCCGCCATTTTGAGCCGGAAGCTACAGGAAGCCACCATTTTGAACCAGAGCAGTGCAGATCTACAGACCT
>CAOKZL010003289.1:0-110437 GCA_948472985.1 Iguana delicatissima | reverse complement strand
TGTGAAATCCGCTTTGGAGGATTACTCAGTCCTCTGTGGCAGATTATGGATACAGGTGGTTGTCATAAAGCAGAAGGATCTATTACACTGACAGTCCCATTGCATCTGGAGATGGATACAGTTAGATTCCATCTTAGGGCTTAACACCAATCAGCATTGATTTAAGTATGGGGAACCTCTCTTAGCCTAAAAATTGAGTTTCAGAGAAATTCAGAATGAGTCTTCCCATTGTGGTTAGGGTCAAAGACAAAGGAGTAGAGCTAAAAATGTGCCCATATTTAGGTGTAAAACTCTAACTTCCAGTAACAAGACTTGTAATTAGGATTTCATCCTTTTAGAAAGGGGAAAAAGACTTTATGAAAGCTGCGAAGCCACAAAATAGTGGTTTCCTGGGGAAATGGGACTTGGTCCAGGGAGCTGGAATGGGTACCTTGAGAATTGAGATTCCCCACCCCAATTTAAGTTTTCTATTTTGTAATTTTTGTCCTGTCAAATGCAGGCAACATGTAAGAATCCAAGTTGAAGCCAAGTTGAATCTTGTTAAAAAGAGGCAAATGTATGTTCTTATGATTTCACAGTTGAAAAAAATGATTGGATAGAAATAGAGAGCCATAAGGTTTGTTGTCCTCATCCATTTATCCATAGCTCAAAAGGGAAAGTTTACTGCCAGATGCTATTCCTCCCTCTGCCACTTTCATTTTTACAGAATTTTGATGACAAACTTAAAATTACAATTTAAGGAAGTCTGAATGCACTTTTTAACATTTATTATTATTGTTAAGTATTTATAACATTCATTTGGTTTGTCCTTGATTACACAGTTCTCACTAGAGCTTGTAGAAGTTACCTTAGAATCATAGAATCATAGAAATGTAGAGTTGGAAGAGACCACAAGGGCCATCCAGTCCAACCCCCTGCCATGCAGAAAAACCCTCAAAGCACTCCCAACAAGTGGCCATCCAGCCTCCGCTTAAAAACCTCCAAAGAAGGAGACTCCACCACACTCCGGGGCAGCATATTCCACTGCTGGACAGCCCTGACCGTCAGGAAAAACAAGCCCACTCCCTCCTCGACATGACATCCCTTCAGATATTTAAACATGGCTATCATGTCCTCTCTCAACCTTCTCTTCTGCAGACTCATAGGGCATGGCATGGCTTCCAGGCCCCTCACCATTTGGGATGCCCAGAACTGGACACAGTATTCCAGATGAGGTCTAACCAAAGCAGAATAAAGTGGTACCAATACCTCCTTTGATCTAGACACCATACTCCTATTGATGCAACCAAGAATTGCGTTGGCTTTCTTGGCTGCCACATCACACTGCTGACTCATGTTCAGCTTGTAGTCTATTAAGACTCCTAGATCCCTTTCACACATACTGTTAGCCAGCCATGTGTCCCCCATCCTATATTTCTGCATACCATTTTTTCTGCCTAAGTGTAGGACCTTACATTTCTCTCTGTTGAAATTCATTTTGTTAGCCTTGACCCAGCTCTCCAATCTGTCCAGGTCCTTTTGAATTTTGATCCTGTCACCTTTTTAGACTACAGCTCTCAGATTACTGCACACTGACTGGGGATTTCTGGGAGTTGTAGCCCAAGAGAATAACTGTTTCAAGCTCTGATTTTAACAAGAAATAAACAAAAATCCAGATGGATGATCCAGATCCAGAATCAACACAAATGCAATCTAGAGGATGGTACACTTTCATGTGAATGTGATTCTTATTAATAAAGTAATGCCCTGGATTCATGTTACTTTAGCATAGAAATGGACTGGTGAAACTGCCACATTTTTCCACATCATGGATATGTGTGTGCTTGTGTATACAGATATTAAAATCCTTATATGATTTCAGGTTGCAAACTAACTTTGGTATGGCTAGTTTATATTTCATGTTGAAGAAGTATCTTACCACATGTACTGTAGTGTTTGCTGTGAAAGGGACACATGTGACAGTGGATGTTTATCTGTGCATAGAATAACTAATCTACAATATGTTATGATTATAATCAGTTTGAGATTGTTTTTGTAAATTAACTGATTCGCTGCCTTTACTGGAGTGAGAAAGTTGGGTTTGTCCAAATCAGGTGGTGGTCAGTGATATCACAACACTTTATTTTTTAAAAAATGCATAAATTGCCAATGAAATTTAAAAGATGGAATTGTACTCCAGTTTGAATTGGATACCTGTTTCATCGTATGTTTTCCAGGCATCTTATGTATGGATAGCTTTGACATTTTGGGAGATGGAGTAAAGGAACTGCTGATTGGTCGTGATGATGGAATGCTAGAAGTCTATAACTTTGAAAATTCAAGGAGCCCTGTTCTCAGATATGAATATGTAAGTTTATGTGGAAACTATTGCCTCATGTAAGAATTTATTATGCTCTATATTGATTTTTTTTCTGTATATTTTATCCACCATAATTTGTAAGAGCTTGTACCAGTGTTTGGATAAAAGTTTAGTCATCCACATATCCAACACTATAGCATTGTTTAAAAATCATATTTTAAAGCTGTGCATTTTTTCCTTCACAATGGCTACAACTTTTAAAATCTTGAAATAGAAATCCAAGGGAAAAACACGTTTACCTCATTTTATGTTTGTGTTTTATTTTCAGGCCTTTTTGGAAAGTGTCACAGCTGTCCAAGGTGGCTGTGTTGGGAAAGAAGGCTATGATGAAATCATAACATCAACATATTCAGGTTTTTCATCAAAATGAAATTGTTTCAAAACACATGGATATATTTATCATGCATTTAAGAGGAAAAATAATTGCAGTATTCAAAATTATGAATTAATGGAGTGAAACTTTTTATTTCATTATACAAATTTATAGAAGTATAACACAACTCTTATCCTAATCACTTTAAAACCCCTTAAAGTTAATTTTGAAGGATACAGAGTTGCTGAAAGGCAGCCTGTGGGTTTCGTGGCAGAGAGACAATTTGAACTTGTCTTCCCTATTACAAACCTTTCACTCTTTCCAGAATTTATAGAATCATAGAATTGTAGAGTGGAAGAGACCACAAGGGCCATTCAGTCCAGCCCCCTGCCACGTAGAAATACACCATCAAAGCATTCGGGACAGATCACCTTCCAGATTAGGTCCCAACCTTAGACCTGAGGTTTCTTGTTAGAACCCTATCAGCTGCTATCCTTTTGATAATACCCATTTTCATAATTATTTATATATCTTTCATAATTATATATTTCAGGATGGGTGTCAGGCTTAACTACAGAGCCTATCCATCGAGAGTGTGGATCGGGGGATGGATTAAAGCTGTCTCATGACATGCAGAACAAGGTTTTATCCTTAAGGTAACATAACTGTTGTATTATAATATAGAAGATGGAAAACTGTTACAGTCTCTGGACACTCTCAGGCTTGCCATCCAGGTGATATCTATATGTTTGGTAATTCCATTTATATGCCCAGCAGAAACCTTTCAGTGATTCATTAACAGCAACAGTGTTTTGGTTATGGATTTCTTTCCACCATCTGTTTTTCAGTAAATAACCTTTAGAATTTTCTTCTTTTTAGTTTGAAATTGTTACTGTGCTGATATGTTACTACTGACATTACCGTCTGTGTTAGGATCATTTTTTTAAGTCTCATAAGTTACCATGCCTGTTTAGTGGCCTACAACAAGTAGATGTGGATGAAAGTTTTGGGCTTCATAAACCATGGTTTATGTAACTGGGAATGAATGTTCAGTCTGAGCACTTTCCAGTCACCCTCTACCATCCTCTTATAGACTTACACACTACCTTTGGATTTTGGTTGGAAAGTGAAAACGCCCTTATTGAAATCTGGGAACTATAGCTTAATGTAAGCTTAACAAACCAGAAAAATAAGCCATGGTTTGATACTTGTTAATTTTCCCAGTTTTTTAACTGACAATAAGCCAAAGATTTCTGTTTGACACTTTACTGACAATACTGACCTGGACATTTGCTCTGAAGCATGAAAGGAGGGGTGAGGAGACACTTGATCTTAAAACTTGTTTGTGGGTTCAGAAACCACATAAACAAAACAAAAAAATTCTAATGAGAATTTGATCTTTAACATTTGTAAAATTATTTCTGATTTCTTGAAAGTGGAAAAGAGAAAATCTAAATTTTTCAGAAGCAAAGTTGTTCTCTAGCAAAACTTAAAACCTACTCAACATTCTGTTTTTATTTTGTTTTGTTTTGTTTTTGTTTTTTGGCAATAGGAATGAATTGGAACAGCTGCAGATCAAGGTGCTTCAGGAACGTGAAAAATACCAGCAATCCTCTCTGTCCAGCACTGCTGTTTCAGCAGTCCCATCATTTAGTATAAATGATAAATTTACACTAAATAAAGATGATGCCAGCTACAGCCTTGTTTTAGAGGTCCAGGCAGCAATTGATACTGTCTTGCTACAGGTAAGAGATTGTTTAAAGCTGCTTTTTGGACTTCGACACCTGGAAATATTTATTTTTAAAGATGTTTAAGGACCTCTTTTTTTATTCGTGAAGCTATGTTTACCTTAAAATTACATAATTCCACAAAGCAGAAAATCATTTGAATTTTTAAAATCTATGTAGGCTATCATACTGCCTGAAAACTGACATGAGCAATGGTACCACAAAGATGCACCTTTTGGAGATACCAAAATCTCATTGAAATCCCCTGTGATCTCTGGGGGGTGTTGGCCAAGGACAGGATTTTAAATCTGCCCATCACTGTGGGTTGCGTGTCAGAAGGAGGTGGGCAGTTACTGTGTATATGAAGTTCTTGGCTCCCAATCAATACTGGATGTGGCTTTTGGGCAAAAGAGTTAGCTCATCCTTAATCTAGTAGATGTGATGCAAAAGGTGAAAGAAGCATGAAGAAAAGCAGAAAGCAAGCATTGCAGCAGAAATTTTATCAACAGTGATCTAATATCTGTTTTTGTCAAAAAGTTTCTAAGGTAACATAATTGACCTCAAGAGAAAGAAAGTCTTTGCAATTACTATAAATTCATTTTCCCTTTTTTCCCATAGTGTGATGTTCCAATAGACTTGAAGGATGTGGATAAAAATTCAGCTGTGGTTAGTGTTGTTGACTGTGAATCAGAGGTACGTGAAACTCCAGATCTGATTTAGATAGCTCTAGACACTATGCTGAAGATATATTTAATTCTCTGGAATGTATTCCATTGAAGTTTTATTGGATAGCTTTGTAAACTACATGGTTCCAAAAAATAAGGCCCTTTCCACTTCACCTTCCCGTCCTCCCATAGGGACAGGAGAAGGATGGGACGCAATGATGCTTATGCACAGTGTGGTCACAGTCTTGTCTTTCTCCCATCCTCAGGTGGCACAATTGCACTTCAAATCATTGACACATTTTCCCTGTCAATGACCAGTGATTGCACCACCATCCCACTGCACACCTGCACTTATCTTCCCTGCGGGGGCTATAGAAGCACAATGGCTGTGTTTCCTGCCCAGCATAGCCTGGGACAGTAGCTAGATGTGCTGTGGCAAGAAGAGGCGTGGCCATCAAGCTTCCTGGGTTCTAGAGGCAGCCGGTGTGGAGGGGAATGGTCTTGTTGGGCTCTCCTATTGGCAGGGCTGATGCTGGGACCCACACCAGATGTGTCCAGGACAAGGTAAGGTGCAAAAAGGGCCTAAGTGTTAGTTTGAATATTGATTTTGAATAAGAATTTTATCTGAAGTTGAGCAATAGGTTCTGTAATCTGCTTTAGTGGTATCCACTCTGAGGATTTTGATGGAAGAACAAGATATAAATGTAGTCAGTACTGAATTAAATATACTGAATTAACACGTGTGCTTAGAAGAGCAGCCATTTTAAAAAAAATTGTTGATTTTTATGTATGATTCTTTTGGTGGGATGTGTGTTTGTTAAATTGCCCTGAGAAAAGTTACAGAAGCAAATTGCCCATCTTACATCCTGCAAATTCCCCAAAGGCAACCCGCCAGTATCCCAAAAATGGTACACAGAGGTTTGGGGTCTTCCACTGTGGGATGAGATTCCCTCAAATCAGGCAGAAGTACTTTCTGTGAGTCATTCTTGGGAGGTGTTTTGTCTGCTTTTCAGGAACCAGCTCCCCACATCATACCCCACTCAGCAAAGTCCTTCAACCCTCTATGTACGATGTTGAGGGTCTGTTGTTGCTTCTTGGGCACAATGGGAGTTGCTATGCCAACCATTTTTTTGTTTTAAATATAGCTAATCTGATCTAGATAGATTTGGTTATGAAGAAAATTAAATCTAAATGAAGGATTCCTGTTTTCTGTTTCTAATTTTCAATGTTCCACAGCCCAGTGGTAACTTCCTCCTTGCCACTTACCGATGTCAAGCAAATACTACAAGGCTTGAACTTAAGGTAAAATGTAGTATAATTTTAAAAGACTAATTGAACCAATTGTTATTTAAATAACAAATCAGAGAATAGCGGAACTTAGAAGCTAATGCAAAAAGCAACAATAATAAAAATCATGAGAAACAAGTCTTGTAAGAAGAAATGGAACATCATATTCCATTCTCTATTTGGAAGAGAAGACAGAGTCATGTAATGAATGATATTGATATTTGTGATTCACTTATTGTACATATCAGTTTTCAGATATACAAATGTTTTTTACGATAGAGAAGGTATTTCTATGATGCTCTCAAAAACTGTGAAGAAATATTTGATACTGTAGAAACCTTTAAACACTGAAACATGATTCCAACAGTGTAGTTCTATACCTGAGCGTAAGGCATGAACACAGTGGGACCTATACAGATAGGATTGCACTGTTAACATAGTTTGTCATATACCTGATTTTTTTCCCCCAGATATGTTAAATTTTTACCTGATGTGGGCCATTTCTGCACTACACTGTTATAGTGCTATTATTCCACTTTCAACATCCTGTTGAATCCTGGGATTTGCAGTTTAGGGAAGGCCATTTAGAATTCCCAGCCAGAGAGCTCTTTGGCTTCAGTAAACTACAGTGTAGTGCAGAAAGGGTTGTAGCTGCATGGAGAGTAGCCAAGTTGGTTCTTTAAAGTTACTCTGTTTTATCCATGATCTGGTTGATTTGTCACAAAATCCTCAGATTCTAATCTGAAGCTGACAGTTCTATCTGCAAGTATATTAGCCAAATGTAGGCTGCTGATGTTGAGTCATTTGCACTGATTTCTCAGGTAGGCATGACTCAAAAAGAAAAGTTTAGTAATAATAATAATAATAATAGGGCAGTTACATATGATATAAAAATCAATGAGATTGACAACATATTTCATTTGAAGATTTTTTAAAAAGTTTTCTTATTTTCAAATGAATATTTGTGTTCAGTCTATGGATTTCTTAAATCAGGGGTGGGTAAAATGCATCGCATGGTCAGCGTGCAACCTCCCAAGGCCATTTTTGAGCCCTGTAGCTACCCCTACCCCTCCCAAGTGTTTTTTTAAAAGGTTTTTGAACTTTTTTTTTTTAAAAAAATCAATATTTCTTGCACTAAAGGGAAGGGGAACCGTGTTGTCCAAATCCTCTCACCAGCTGCTTGGGACCCAGAGAAGCCTTTTTTCAAAACCAGAAGTAACTTCCAGTTTACTTCTTAGTTTGAATTAGGCTTGTCTTGGTTCTAAAACATGTCATGGTTAAGTCACATTCCCTAGAATGCTTAGGACAGAGTATTTTGAGTATTTTTGAGTAAAAAAAAATGGATATGGCCACAGGGGTGTGCGCAAAGCCCAGTGAATCAAATTTGCAGCCTCCAGACATCAGGTAGTTCCCCCACCACCATTCTAAGTGACCGCAGTAATTTCACTAGAATTGCAGCTCTTCGGTGAAGCTGCTCATTGTCTGTTCCAAGATGTGTGAGAGTTCTTAGAGTTAGCTGTAATCTAAAATACAAATATTTATCAGGGTTAAATGTGTCTTGAAAATGGTTTTGTATTTTGCTGAGTTAGTATGTTGATCATATTTTAGAACTTTCTGTTTGCATAAGTTAAAGAAAATTCACCTTTATTTTTTCTTTTCTATGAACAGATTCTATCAATTGAAGGTCGGTATGGGACATTGCAAGCATATGTAACTCCACGAGTTCAACCTAAAACCTGTCAAGTTCGACAGTATCAAATTAAGCCACTTTCACTTCATCAAAGAACACATTGTATTGATCGTGACAGGTATTTCCGAGACAATTGCATGGTTTTAGTTTAAATTCAAGGCTTGTTTTTACCAGAGGTGATTGGAAGGCTAGTGTTGAATACAACCTGATTTAGCAAGAACTTCACCTTACAGCATTTATAATGAAAACTTATGGGATCAGAGCCAGAGCATCTTTCTCTGACAGTGGTTCCTCTTTCATTAAAGAAAGGTGCTTCCTCTGATAATGGAAGTTGTTTTTATCAGAGGTTCCAGTGCATCCACTGTATGGGAGTTTGTGTAGATGTTGCTGAAAATTGTGTGTGTGTGTAGTTTGCGCTCTACTACTTTAGAAAGACGTCCGTAAGGTTTTTAAAAGCTCAAGAAAATATAAAAATGGGAAATAATGGTTGCTGAATTAGTCTTGTAGGTTTCTTAGATTTCATCCCTTCCCATTGTTTTGTTTAAAAACAGAAACATGAGTTAGTATGTTTCTGCTGCTTTGTTGTAGTGTGTAAGAACAAATTGTTAACAGCTTTGTGATGTCAAACCTTTTCTTAAAGAAAAGAAAAGAAAAGAAAAGAAAAGAAAAGAAAAGAAAAGAAAAAAGGCTTTACTGATTTTCCTGGAACTGGTTCCACATGAATGTGCAGAGAGTCAGCATGGTATAGTGGTTTGAATGCTGGAGTATGACCCTAGAGACCAGGGTTCGATTCCCCACTCGACCATGGAAACCCACTGGGTGACCATGAGAGCATCACAAAGTCTCAGGCCCAGAAAACCCTGTGATAGGTTCACCTAGGGTCATCATAAGTTGGAAATGACAAGAACTCACAACAACAAATGTGCAGTTGGAAATAAGCAAGACACTAAACTTACCTTGAATCATGTTATGACCTTTATGTTACTGAGTCAGCTCCTTGAATATCGTCCACAATGACTATGTCTTGCCTAACAGGAGAAAAGAAATTAATAAAATTTGAGTGAGGATTTGTTGGCTCTGTTTGGATCTTGTGCTAGGAGAAAGACAGGATATTAAATAAATAAGTATATCAGTAAATCAAACAAACTGCAGTGGTGTCCTGGATCAAACTGTCTTCTAATGATTAGAAGTTCTGAGCTTTCTATAGGCTTATCATTAAAAACAAGATTTTTTTTAACTTCAGCTACTGTGGGAATAAGATAGTTACTCTGTCATAACAAATACTTGTTGTTATTGTTGTTCAGACCCATGAATACACTGACACTTAAAGGTCAGTTCAGCTTTGCCGAAGTTCATTCCTGGGTTGTGTTTTGCTTGCCTGAAGTTCCTGAAAAGACACCAGTCGGGGAGAGTGTCAGCTTCTACTTTCAGAACACTTTTCTGGATACACAGCTTGAATGTACTTACCGGTAAAATGAAGTACAGTTATTGAATCTTTGTTTGAAAGATACTAAAAAAGAAATGTGTTCAGGAGATAGTATTTAAAATGTTCAGGAGATAGCATTTAAAATGTGCACTGGTTTGTCTCTACAGTTTTTTTTCTCCTGTACCCTTTAATCCTAAAGATATTTAGTTGAACATAGGCTGACTGATTTTAACAGAACCTGTTTCAAAATAAAGATGTTAGGATTAGAGTGTTCCAGAGTTTACTACGTTTTGAAAAGAGGTTTTCTTATCACTGCAATACACACAAACTCCTAGAAGTAATTTGAAAAGTTTAGTATTTCTTTGTTTTAAAAATAGTATTTTCACATTTAGCCCTCTAAATATATTTCTGGCAAAATATTCTTATATGTGGAAGAGATAGGAGATGTGGTTGCATACTGTTTATTGAAGTTAAAATTGGAATCTTATAAACTGTAAAAGTTGACTACATTGTTCTTTTAAATTTCCTAAATCTTTCATACAGAAAAGGGGAAGGATACTTCAAATCTGACAATATATCTACAATATCTATCCTAAAAGATGTGCTGTCTAAAGAAGCCACTAAAAGGAAAATTAATCTCAATATATCATGTGGTAAGAATTTTGTTCTTTTATCTTGAGATACCATTACATTTAGAAAAATATATTCAAACTATTTAGTTGCTTTCTTGTGATTGTCTTCTAGATATATATGAGGCTTCTGTGAACCACACCTTAAAGTTAATCCATCCAAAATTAGAATACCAGCTGATGTTGGCTAAAAAAGTGGAATTAATAGATGCTTTAAAAGTAAGTCTCTGGTAGGCTGCAAAGTTACATGTATTGTGGAGGAACTGATAGTTTTGCTTGTTTCATGTCCATTCTGCTTTTTGAGTGTGCTTTTATGTATTTGTGAGCTGTTGCTGTTTTGCTTTTTCAGAATGATCGGTACGCATCTGGAAAATATGCAAGACTAATTTGATCGATACGCATCTGGAAAATATGCAAGACTAGTTTGTTATTTCAGTACTAAATGCAGCTAGGGTTCATAATGGAGAGTCTGTAATTAAGTGGTAGATCACATGTTGTACATGCAAAAAGTCCCAAGAACACTCTTTAGCATCTCAAGTTAAAGTTCACATAGAAGGCACTGGGAAAGGTTTCTACCACAAACCATGGACACTGCTTGTCAGGTTAGATAATGCTGAGTTTGATGGGAAAATAGTCTGAACTAGTAACAGTTACCTATTTTGTGTATTGCATGTGTGCTCTGTAAATCATGGCTAACATTAGTACAGTCAAGGAAGAATGCAGAAGTACTCTGGAATGCTGTCTTTTTTGCTGCAAGCCTTCCAAAATCTAATCTCAGGGTGAGCAAAGCGCAGCTCGCCAGAGGTAGTTGGATTACAGCTCCCATCTGTTGTAGCCAGAATAGCCAATGGCAAAGAATGTTGAGAGCAGAATTCCAATAACATTTGTAGAATTGCACTTAGTCACATCTTGATCTAAACTATAAATTAAAGTTGGAAGAAAGCTTAGAATGTTTCTATGAGTAAAGTAAGTAAATATGAGAGGCAAATATGACAAAATCAAACATGATCCTGGTGGAGCATTATGAGAGGAGCTTCGTATGAAAGAACTTGTCACTTTGGTTCTAGTCCTACTCCCAGATTCTTGGACTGAGCATGCTACAGAGCCAGTTTGTTCCTTGATTCATAGCATGATTGCTTGCCTGAGTAATTATTTTATACCTGTTCATCCAAAGTAACTGTTCTGGTTGATGGATGTTTAGGATTTCCAGTTAAAAATGGAGTAAATATGGCAAGCATGTTAATAATAGTATGTGTGTAAAATTGAACAGATAGCAACTTCAGTATGTGATCAGTGGAAAGCAGTGTATAGTATGTTTATGGTTATGGGAAAAGGGGGATGTTAATAAAGAGATTGCTCTTTGCTTTGTGGCCAGAGAGGAAAGACTGTGAACACCACTTTAAAGATAGTGGAAATCTTACCTGTCTTCTTGCATTCTACTGGATCCATACATCTTTAAACCTGAAGCCTTTTAATAGTCTTTAACATTTTATACTTACTTATTTAAGGAGTTACAGGCTCATGAAGGAAATACAGACTTCCTGATCCCAGAGTACCGCAGCATTTTGGAGGAGGCTGAGCAGCTGCTTCAAGAGCACAAGAAACAACCTACCTCGCTGGAAAGACTTTATGGTTGGTTTATTGACACACTTGTCCTAATTTTCTCTAGCACTGCTTTTGCTTGTTTTGAATAGTCATGCATTTGCATTATAAAAATGTGCCTATTAAACTATGCTTCTGTTTACCCTTGAAGGGAGAGATTCCAGTTTTTAGGGCAGTACTTTCAGAACCTGCAATGGCTGTGAGGTGCACGTGGTCTCTTTCAGATGCATTCATTTCAGATGAAGGAGATCAAGGTTGTTCATTTTGTCATACACGTATCTGTATCCTCAGTTAATAAATGCAGAAGTCCAGATATATCAGGCAAGAATCCTATTGAGAGCCAATGGAGTGGAAGACTATAATCTGTGTAATTCCACAGTATGTGGAGAGGAGGGAAGTGACCAGCCAGTGTGGTGGAGGTCATGGGGAGCTGTGCCCCTGTGCTAGATGAGTAGCACTACAGATTGTTAGACACTAGGAAATCTCTTGTATAACAAGGTTTCAGAGACCTCCTTGTTACAAACCCATCAGAAATACACCTGTAAGTGGAACCATCAGCTGTGCAGTGTCCTAGTGGGATTCTTTAGTGTTCGTCCAGGCTGCAGATTGGAGCTGATTATGAATTGCAGCTCTTGTGGGAGACCTAAATCCTGCGGCCTTTTTACTTCTATCTTCAGTGTAACTCCCTGTTTAGTATCAGAAGGAGAAAGTATATACTCAAGGACAAAAATTACACATCTGGCACTAACTGAAACAGAAACAATAGTGCTGTGGCGAATAGCCCCATCCGTGAACATACTGGCAGCAAAACACTGTCCACTGAAATAAATAACAAACTTGCCAATGGGTTCAGTGGTTTTATATACTTTTTTATATTTGAGATTTTGCAAAAAAAAATGTTAAATTTTACTGGACATTTCACCATATGCTGCATGTGATACAAAATGATTCCAAAGTGGTATCTCATTAATGTAAATACTTACATTGCACGTTTAATTTTGTACCAAAAAAAAATACTGATTTTAGTTTTAAAAATCAGTGTTGTGAAAATAATGCTGATTTTTTTTTAATTTTCAGGTATGATTACAGATCTCTTCATAGATAATTTTAAATTCAAAGGTACTAATGTGAAAACCAAAGTTCCTCTTCTCCTGGAAATTTTGGGAAGCTATGATCAAAATACACTGCTTGCCTTTTTTGAGAGTGCTTCATGAACTAGAGGGACAGAAACAACTTTGAAATCTCTAAAGTGAACATAGTCGAATCGGATCAGCAAAGCTGGAAATTTACATAATTTTAAATTGTAATACCTTCTTACCTTTACTGAATTAAGCACATATAAATGTTTACATTTATTATGCTTTTTTTTTAAAAAAAGAAAGAAACTGAGTCATGGCAGTGATCAGGAACATTCCATACACAAAATCATATATGTGATTTATGGCTTATTGGTGCTTGGTGGGGCCAGCCAAATTTTAGTGAAATCTGGCATCTATACTGTAAATACATTCTTGGGCTGACAGGAGGATCAATCCACGACGCCTGGATTTGATCCTTGTGCCAGCCTGACACAGGAGCCGTTCTTGAGCTTGATGTTAAAAAACAGGGAGGACGTCTGCACCTGGGAATGGACTGGGTACGGACTATTTAACGTAGATCCGCACCTCAGCCCGTTCCGGAACGACCCCAAGTGGTCGTCCAGCATGCTTTTGAAAAACCCGTTTCTTTCGGTTTTTCAAAAGCACGGAGCGTGCCAGTGCGAGCCTGCTTCCTTGTGCAGATTTGCAGGCTCGCACCAACGCGAGCCTGTGATCTGCTGGGGGCGGGCTTTAGGCTGGCGAGCTTCAGCGGTTGGTCGAGACCCTCGACCAACCGGAAGCCGCCATTTTCAATGCCGGAGCAGTGCAGAGTGACGAGCACTGCTCAGGAGCAGCCTGTACTGGACCAGGGAGCCATAAGACCCGGTAAGTAGCGGCACGGGGTGATTCCCTCACCCCGTGTGGAAATGGCCATAGTTTATCAGGTGCTGTCTATATATAGCACCAAGTATCTTACTGGTTATAGACACGTATGTAAATAGGGAATAAGTAATTAATTTATTGGAAATATAATTGGTTCTGTGTTAATTCAGAATCCATTTGATAAGTAAAATTTCTGAACTGTTTGTAGTTTGAGCTTTTCAAGGCTTGTGTGCAATGAATGAGTATCAGTGAAAGTCAGAATATAATGTTGGCATATGGAGTGGGGAAAGCTGTATTACACCCCATTGTTTACATTATAGAAAACAGCACATGTCTGCAGGTGCAGGCCTCTTTCACACAACACAATTCTAGCCCTTTGATACTACTTTAACTGTCATGACTCCATCCTATGGAATCCTATGATTTGTGTTTTTCAGAGATATTTAGTATTCTCTGCCTCAAAGTTAAAATCCAAGGATTCCTTAGGATGCAGCCTTGACAGTTAGTAATAGTACTTTGAAGCTATGTGAAAGACTGCAGAAAAAGCCTGTAGATGAAAAATGAATTTACCAGATTCTTACCTGAAAGAATCTGGTTTTACCAAACTTGCCATCCTCTAAGATCCAAGCTGTCATCCCTGTTTCCTTCCCCATTGTGTATTGTGGTTCTAGTCAAGAAATATATTCTGGCTGGATTTTCTGTTTCTTCCTCCAATTCCCAGTTCCTTAGCGTACTGTGGAACATGGATGTAACTTTCAAAGTTTGTGATTGGAATTTCTGCTGAAGTCCAGTACTCTGAACTACTGGACAGCTATTTCTGGAACTGTTTGCTTTATCTCCCTTTATACTTACACCATAAACTTAAAAAATTAGGCCATATCATGAGTCTAAAGGTCTTTGCAGACAATTTGTTACTATAGTAAAACAAACAACTAATAACAGTTTTCAGGAGTACAAACTTCTTACTAATGATTGTTCTAATAGGAAAGCAACATAGGCACTTTTAGGAAAAAGAAGCTAGGGTACTATTATCGTGGCCAAGAGATCAAAAGGGGATTCCCCTACCTCACAGAACTTGGTGATTTGTCATCAAGAGTTAAGTATGATAACTGAAGTTTTACATTTTGTGCTCCATTGTTGTATCTCTGTTTATTATCCTGTTTCAAGAAGATAGGATACCTTTGATATTGATACTTTAATACAGAAATTAACCATTATTTGAAAACAGTAATATCAGTGTAGCCTTATGTTTATGATGCACGTTTATTCAGAGCTCTTCCTCATTGAATTCAATAAATATGATCCATGTGGGGCATATTTAGGAGTAAATCCCAGTGAATTCAATAAAACTTACTTCTGATTAAACAATCATAGGACTGTGCTGTTAATCTAGTGAAAAACAGGCCTGACAATCAGATTGAAAGGGACCTGGGTAAGATGCCCTTTAGCTATCCTGAGAACCTTACCAGGCTGTGGTAGCAGAACCACAGCCTTAATTGGAATTTGCCTGATTGTGCTGGGTGTGGCTGCAGGATCTGCAAATCCAATTAAACTCAACTGGATTTTCTTCTAAGTAGACATGTGTAGGACTGCATCTTGCAAATAATACATGATGATGTGTTACGGAGTCAGAATGATTTTGTCAAGGCTCAGCCAAAATATTTTACAGCCTGAGGCAGAGCTACAAATGGTGCTATGCATTCATAAAGTAAAGGTCCCTAATACCAAAAGCCAGCCAAGTTATCTTGGCATCTGAAGTAGAAAGTGTCACGAAATCCTCTCCTCTTTTCTTTGCAGCAAAAATATAGTCATTTGCAAATCAAATTACTTTGTCACAGCCCTTTCTTAATGTTCAAGATCTGCCTGAAGGCAGCCACTTCATTCCAGTGGGTATGTACAAAGACTGGTGCTTGGAATAAGCAGTAAAAATCTGGGATTTACAAAAACAACTTTATTATAAGAAATCCGTCTAAACTTTAGACTCTAAAGTCTCATAAGCATGGAGTTGGCAAGCTAAATCACTGGAAGAAGATAAGATGGGACTGAGGGGCTGAAGGAAGTGAAATACAATGTTCACTTACATAAAGCAGAAACATCAGACAGAAAAAGAACAATAGACATTAACTATCTTTTTAAACACGATAGCTGTTATCTATAGTGCAGAAGTCCTTGAGCAATAGTTCCAAATCCTTTTTTTTAAGTGATGCACATAATTTTACCCATCCATCAGTGTAATCGCTTGGTGGCAAGACCATTTTGTCAGGCAATAATATAGTTCAACAAGTTCTTGTTGTGTATGCTTGGTCCAGAAGTGGATCTTCTGTTTCTTTGCGTAAGTAGTTCACTGCCTCATGGTTATCTTGTCTTCACAGCACATGAAATCATTCCTATAGGTCAGGATACAGCTCTGCTTTGTTCCTATCCTTTGTGTACGTGAGAGAAAATGGTGTGGGGATGAGAATTATAATAATAAAATTTATTTATATCCTGCCTCTCCCAACAGATCGAGGCAGTACTACAACAGTATATAAATGCATTAAAAGCAATCAAAACATAACCCATCCTCCCCACCCACCAACCCATCTAAACCTCCTAAATTATGAGAACGTACCTACGTGACAAGGCTGTATGAGAACATGAATATCAGGAGTGTGAGAATGCATGTGACAAGAAACAGCAGGCAAGTGTTGAAGAGAGGTTGTGGAGATGGAGAATGTATGTCTGCAGGTAACAAAGGTGTGTTGTGAGAGGGGGGTAAATATTCATGAATATCTGCCTGGGGGGGGTGAATTCACGACTAAGTGTAGGTGGGAGAGGTAGAGACTAACAAAAAAAAACTGATGGGGGAAATGAATTTGGTGAAGGGAATTACAAAGCCAGGGTACTCTTGATTTTCTGCAAACGGAATTATCTCCTGGAGGTTTCCACTTCTCCATTCAGAAGCGTGATTTGCAATGTACTTCACAGTACTATGGTTTCTATACGATCCCGCCAGCCTTGTTTTTCTGCCCCGGATTTCCGCAGCCTAGGGCCGTCTCTCTTAAAGCCGCCTGGGCTGCCGCAAAAAAAGCAATTGGCATTGGCATGTCCTTTCCCCACTTGTAGGAATGCCTGCGATTCCCGCTCAATTCTCCTCCGCTGTTCTTCTGCCTGACGTTTTCCAGTCAGTCGCTGAAGATCTGTCTTATCTTGCACTTTCGAAGCTGTAGCCAAGGCGGTGCAGGATTTGGGCGGAGAGGCACAGATGGCTGCGACGGTAAGTAAGCTCGTCGCTCTGACTTGCTGAACTGGATCCAGCAGTTAATTCAGGTGGGCGTTCAGGCTCTGCGCTGCACGCATTCTTAAGCAACTTTTGCGAAAGGAAAAGCTTCTGTGCGGGGTTTGTGCAGTAGTCACAAGCACGCGCAGCCACTCGCAGGTCCGTCCTACGGCTCGTTCGCCACTGGCTCCCGTTGCTGTTGTTCCCAAAGGCCAATCCGTCCAGCTGCAGCCTCCCCAAATTCGCGGGCAGTAGTTCTTCCGCGGGCAGTTTCCAATTTGAGGAATAAATAAGGAACCTTCCTGGAGGTGTGCCATCCCTAATGTGACCTTACTTGGCCTTTAGGATAATGGCTCGGATGCTGCTGATAATAACAGAGAGCTATGGCTATTTCCGCACTAGCCCGCTACAGCGCTATTATTCCACTTTCAACATCCTACGGAATCTTGGCGGGTCTTCAGGATTCCATAGGATGTTGAAAGTGGAAGAACATCACTATAACAACCTAGCGCGCAAATATCTCACCCTCTGACTAGCCTAGAGGTCGGAAACCAAAGCGCGCTCCCATCACTGCCATCCCTCAGCCACGTGATCCCCACAGTCCAATCCCCAGCACCCGCCAGTCCTTCCGCGAGTTCATTTTCAACCCAACGTTCTGTTCTCGGCGGAGCTTTTCGACCCTCGCGGGAGCCCGTGGCACAGACGTCAGAGCCACCTCCCTCCCATTGGCCGATTCAATCGTCGCGGGCTACTTGAACGGTGAAAGCAAAGCTGGGCCCAAAGCGACGCGCTGCTGGGCGAGGAGTTCAGTCCTTTCTGTGCTCTGGCGGGAGTTTGCCGGTCCCGCCAGCACCACGATCATGCTGACGGACTCGGCAGCAGCAGCCGCCGCCGCCGCCGCCTCGGAGCGGGAGAACCAGGAGAATATACCCCCGGGGGCGAAGGATGCGACGCAGTTTACGGGCGCGTACGGGCACCGGCTGGCCCTGGGGCTGCTGCAGGCTAACCAACGCTGCTCAGCCCAGCCCCAGGTAGAGCCGCGGAGAGGGGCGGAGGGCAGGGTGGAATCCTGGCTTCCCAGGAAGCTTGGAGCGGCTGGCAGTGCCGCTCTGCTCCGTGGGGAGGTCGACTAGCCCATCCGCCATTTTAGAGCTTCGTCGCCCGCTTTGTGCTCGTGCGTTTTCTCTGCCCGTCCGGAGTATTCGTTTTCCGCCTCCTCCTTAGTTTGCACGCTCTCGTCTCGGGAGCGGCCGGCCAGGCCTTTCCCTTGAGAAGGGAGGGATTGTTGGGTGGCGGGGAGGGCGGGTTGGGGTGGGATGCGGCCCCGGGAAAGTTAAGAGAAAGCCGGCAATCGAGATGAACGGGGCCGGGCACTGCAGCGCCAGCGCTCCCCGTCGCGGCATCCCGGGAGGACAAAAGGGAACTTGGCGCCTTTTGCTTTGTCCTGGCTGAGCGCCAACTCCGGGTCGCGCCTCCGCCGTGGCGATCTCTAAAGAAGACGATCGGCATTGCAGCTCTCTTTGGCTGTTTCCGCCCTGCGCTGTTACTGTGCTATCGTCCCACTTTCAACCTCCTCCTGTGGAATTCTGGGGTTTGTAGTTTACTGAGGCCAGCGAGCTCTCTGGCTGAGAATTCTAAAGGCCCCTCCCTAAACTGCAACCCCCCCCCCATTCCACAGGATGTTGGAAGTGGAATGCAAGCACTACAACCGTGTGGTGCGGTTGCCACCCCGTTCGTTGTTCAGGGCCGTGTCGGTAGATTTCTTCCTCCCGCCTCTTTCTGCTCTCACCAGCACCTCCTAAAGTGGGCTGAGTGTCCTGGATCCCCGTGGCTAAGTCGGGTCCTGGCCCCGGGTCTCCGCCTGCTGCTCTTGTATGCTAATAGCGAGCGCTCTTCACAGGTCCCTCTTTGTCCGATACCGTGGAGTACCAATGATGAAAACTCCGTTGGTGTGCCCATGGGTAAAGTGGGGAGCAAGCAGCCTGCCTTTACAATTCATGTGGACGAACCTGAACCAGATGCCACCAGGAAGAAGAAACGAGTACCAAAAAAGACCTTGCCTAGTGAAGAGGCCCTAGGCTTGAGGGCAGCAGTTGCTTCAATAGGAACCAGGAAGCCTCTGACACCTATAGACAATCCAATGGATCTAAGTTCTGGTGGGTATAGGCCTTGCACAGTAGTACTTGTTGCACTCTTGGGCATCACGTTTAGAGCTTTTGCATGTTGTTAATACGCGCGCTTGGTCTCTTTGGTCTGTCTAGGAGTTTCCTGTTTGCATGTAATGCTGCTGAGTCTTGATAATTTTAATGAAATCTAATAGATTTTAGCGGTAGGAGAAGTTCATATGCCTTGTAACTATAACCCAAGTTAGCTATCTGACGGCTTCTGGCTCTGAAGAACAAAACTTCCTGCCTACTTCTACTGTTATAGAAGATGTCAGCCTTCTTGCAAGAGCAGCGGTTTATGAAATGCTATGCCAGGCTGCTCTTGTATGTTCTGCCATTGTTCTGTTTCAGGAGCTTACTCTGGAACTGAATTGCTCTTTTGTCATTTAAAGATATAACTTAAGCCAAGGGCCTAAAATACCCTAAAGGCACCAGATCCCAGCTGGAACCAGCCCCTTCTTAGTGCTTGGATGGGAGACTACCAACTCCTGTAGGCTATATTTCAAAGGAAGGAACTGGTGAGACCACCTCCTGAGTATTCCTTGCCTAAGAAATTCATGGGGTTACAGTAAGTTGGCAGGAGGCTTGAAGGTACATACACAACTTAATCCAGTACATTTCACTGTATCCTTTTGAAAGCCCAGTCAATTGTGTTCATATTGAAGCAGTACTGGAATTATAGCAGCATCCTTCATGTATCTTGAATGGGGTGGGAGAGGGTATCTCTAAAGTTAACTTTCCTCTAAATGTATCTTTCACCATAGCACCAGTTGCTCATCCTGTCCCATGTTGCTGAACATGCACGTTCTGTGGGTTGTAGTACAGATTAACAGTTAATATGCTGTTTTTTAATCAGATGTCCCATGTTCTTGCTTGGTGCAATACCATACCAGGCCTGGTTACTGTACTCTTCAAGTGAGACTGCATTCAAACATTTCCCTGAAAGAACTTTGATGCCTCCCTTGTTTGTGATGAAGGTGTATGCTATCACTTGCACCTGTAGCCCTCTGGCCTTGTGGCCATTCCAAACAGTGAATACTGTAATTATGGCTGAAAGATGTACTCTCCGCAGAGTTCGAGCTCAGATTTCCCTTGCTGCTTAAACTGGAGTTTGAGGTACAAATCCGTAAGAAAAAATGGTGTGGTACAAGGACGATTCTGGGTTAGAAAGAACTAAGCCTCTGCTTCATAGCAACCACTGGCTACACTACAGATACAGTTTCACAGAACAACTAATTAATTTATCTTTATTTTGCATTTTAGAGTCCCCAAGTATTATGGATATGTCAGTAGTCCAAGAAACAGAACAGAGGATTAATGTTAATCATGTACCAGACTACATTGAAGACATCTATAAATATCTTAGGGAAATGGAGGTAAGAGCAGTTCATTTACATGGGGATAGAGGTGCTACCTCATCACCGCTGGTTCTCTCAAACTTTGTGCCACTTACTGATGTGGCATTCTCCTAGTTTCATAGATATGAGAAGCTGGTATATATAGGGACCTTTTACTCATCCTTTTGGAGTTGCAGTATCATACTTGGTTCCTACCTTGTGTAGGTGCAATAGCTAGTATTTATAGCACACAGCAATATTTACAGCATGCACTGCATAGAATGTTAGGACGCAGAAATAGACTTGTGTCTTCTGCTGTCAGGTCTAGTGGAACTGATGGAGGCAATGGTGTTACTACTGCATAGATACTTGTCTCCCTTGATCAGTGTAATCTGGTACCACGGCCATGTTCTTATAAATGTGCTCCCTTGTAAAGCATGTGTAAAGTAATATTAAGTAAAATTAATATGAATTTTGATATTCACCTATGCAGTGGAATTCTCACACATGTACGCCCTGTTACCACTCCATCTGTTCTAAGCTGCTTTGTATCCAGCTTTGGAATTTGTCCTGGGAGAGTAGCACATGCAGTGTTGTCCTAGGAACAGACAGGCAGTATGTGGCTGCTCCATTGTGTACAATGAGTAGATGAAACCAAAGGTGGACAGATATAGCTGAGTAACTTATGCAGCCACTGTTAATGCTTCCCCCACCCCCCTTTTACCACTTTTACCTTGGTCTGAGAAGACATTACTTGAGATCTGTAGGTCATAAAGCTACAGTGGCTTGGGCTAGACAAGAAACAAAACAATTGGCTTAATTTTTAAGTATAGAGAAAGAAACCAAATTAAATCCTGGTCCCTCCTCACTTTGTAGAAAATCCTTGTAAATTTGCATACAATTACAATCAGATCTTTAGCAGCTACTGAGCAGTTTCAGTTCAGTTTCTTTCTAGATCAGACTTGGTATATACCTAAACAAGTGATTGACCACTGGATTGTGTGCAAATAAACCTGATTTGAAAGTCTGATACATTTGTTTCATATTGCACTCTAGATTTTGAATATATCTGTGATGATTTGATTTTTCTGTCCCTCCTCCCCCCGCCCCAGCTATATCTCAGTGTAATTGTTATTCTCTCCAAATTAGTATACTATGCTGAAGTGGCAAGAGGTAATAATTACCTTTTCTTATAGGTTAAATGCAAGCCCAAAGTGGGTTACATGAAGAAACAGCCTGACATTACAAATAATATGCGAGCCATTCTTGTGGACTGGCTAGTGGAAGTTGGTGAAGAATATAAGCTACAAAATGAAACTTTGCACTTGGCTGTCAACTACATTGACAGGTTTCTCTCTTCAATGTCAGTGCTAAGAGGGAAACTACAGCTTGTGGGAACTGCAGCCATGCTACTGGCATCGTAAGTCAACTAGATGTGTTTTAATGTTGGTATATTAAAACAAAGTTCAGTCTTAGGAACAGTTAAGCGTTCTCACTTAGGTTTCATGCACCAAGGAGAACTGTCTGTGACTACGTATAGGACTGGCACTATACTAGAGACAGATGCTGGTGCAAGCTCTTATTTGCAAATGTTCCTGAGATTTAAACATTGCCTGTTTTAATATGAACCCAGTGTAGCTATCAGTATAAAACTTCTGCTTTAGATCTATTTTTCTTAAGCTGTTATAAAACAGGTGCAACTATGTGGCCCTACATATGTTGTTAGGATGGCTATTTTCTTTCTGTCCATGGCACTATAGCCAACAGTATGGGTTTACAGGCATTCTAATCCAGCATCTGGAGATACACCCATCTATTCCCTATCTCTGATTTGAAACTTCCAGTGCTTAACACAGAAGTTGGGACACGCAGTAAATGAGAGGAATTGACTTTTTTGTCTGCTTTCAAGATTTCTCTGAATTAGCATTTGTGCTTAACAAATACACAAACATCAGAGAGGGGAGCTAACAGCATTGGCTACTCAACTTATCTAAGATTAATATTGATAAAATAGAACAAGGATGATGCATTATACAATAGTGCTTTCCTTTTTACTGTAGAAAGTTTGAAGAAATCTACCCTCCTGAAGTTGCAGAATTTGTTTATATCACAGATGATACTTACACAAAGAAACAAGTCCTCAGGATGGAGCACTTAGTTCTGAAAGTCCTGTCATTTGACCTTGCAGCTCCTACAATAAATCAGTTCCTCACTCAGTACTTCTTACATGAGCCATCTAGTTCTCAAGTGGAAAACCTGGCAATGGTAAGTGTTGAGAATTCTTTAGAAAAGCAAACTGTAAATCTGAGGAGATTTTGAGGATGTTTCTGTTTGGTTAGCCAAACACTTTGTTGGTCTCACAAAATCTTGTGTGATACAACCTTGGTTTGGTGCTATATTGTTTAACAGTTTTCTGTCACTGCTAAGAAAATACTGTTTTCTTCCAGAACTTAGAAAAATTAATTTTCTGACTACAACTCCTGAAATTTCCTAGCCAGCTAAAGTTTTCCAAGCTCTTGTTTCTTTAGCTAGAGGGAAGTTTGAATGGGTGCTTGTGACGCCCTCAATCAATGTGCCAGTCTCACTTGGGAGGGGGAAGGATCCAGTATACCTGTATTTGTGCAATGAGGGGGACATTGAGCTACTGCTCTTAACATCTGAGTAGTCTTTCTTTTTTGTGTGTGGGCTTGATAGCTTATTTCGGTTTAAATTGTGGCTTCAGTAAGTTAAAAATACAGTGGAGCAGTCTACTAATTGGTATGCTAGATAACATTTGCTAATGCTTACTTTCAGTTTCCACAATTCACCAAACCTGGAATGATCTTGAGAAAAGATTTAAGTTAACAAGCTTTTTTTTTTCCCCCTTTATAGTACTTGGGAGAACTGAGTTTAATTGATGCTGACACATACTTGAAATATTTGCCATCAGTAATTGCTGCAGCAGCATTTCATATAGCAAACTATACAATTTCTGGGAAAGGTTGGGTAAGTATAAAGCATTTAATCTTACAAGTGTATTAAGACAGAACTATCTAGCCCTCTATTTCATCTTACTGTAGAATATATAAAATATATAAAAATATATAACAAAGTAAAATTTAAAATATATATATAAAAATGCATTTAACTCATCTACCTAGAATTCAGTGACCTCTTATCGTTTGGAGGGCTTTGTTGGCAAGACACCAGCCAGTCAACAGCTGCGTCCTATTGATGTTACTCAGAATAAGATCCCAGTAAAATGCATAGATTTACATAGAGTGTTCACTCTTAACTGTTCTGTACTTGATACCTGGATGGACTACTTTTCTGAGCCAGTATTGTCAACTGACATCTTTGACCCTGACCTTATGCCACAAATTCCATGCTTAGCAGAGATGAAAAAGATTACCTTTCCAGAGACACCTAGATAAGGTCTATTTTGCTCTTCTAGCACAGACTCCTTGAGCAATAACACCACTCTAATCAAGTTCAAACAACACAGATGTTTTCATACTATTGTGCCTCTTAAGCAACCAAAGCAACCAATCTGAATTCTTAGCGATGGTTATAGGAATGAGTCAGCTGCTTAAGCTTTCGCTATACTTTATAAAAGGGAGAAAGGGTTCATGTAATATATTCTCAAAATTCAGGACAGTCACACAGGGGTCTCCAAGCTTAAAAATCACTTCTTTATTGATGTGAGAAAAAACCAAGTAATGTTTGATTTCTCATAGACGGAGGCTCTCATTAAAGTGACAGCATACACACTTGAAAGTCTTAAGCCTTGCCTCATGGACCTCCACAAAACCTACTACAGAGCTGCACAGCATAGTCAACAGTCTATACGAGAGAAATACAAGGCTATAAAGTAAGTCCTGGACTCTGACTGCAACTATTCTTTAATTGTTCTGTAGTTAAATGACTGCAGACCATATAGATAAATCTGGTAACTGAATATGATTAGCATACTGAAGAGCAGAAAAGACTTCATGTATTTTTTTTCCCCCCAACCAGGTACAATGCAGTATCGCTTATTGACCCTCCAGAGAGACTAAACCTATAACAATCAAATAAGACTTGACATCTCAAAGGTGTATATTGCCCTGAACAGCAAATGTACAGTTTTAAAATTGTATTTAGACTTCAATCACTCTGGTATATTACCATAGATAATTATGAAGTTTTTTTTACTTTTATAATGTTTTAATGTAAACTTTTGTACATGCAATCTTGTTCTAAGTACTTAGATGGCGCTCCTTTAACGTTCTGGTGAAACAGACTTAAACCATGCTGGTACACCACTTGGGTGACATTGTTCAACCTTTTTTTAAAAAAAGAAACAAGAGACGGTGTCAGTGGGGATTCTGACTGTAAATGACAAATCAAGATAGCACAGTGGAGCTGATCTGCACATACAAGATAATAAAATTTCAGTCCTTCTGCAGACTCCATGTATAATTAAGTTGCAACAACATGTTTAGAAGTCAGCTAGTGCCTAGTAACTTCAAATTTTAAAAGTGAAGCTACTGTGACACGTCCTGTCAAACAATCTTACATAGCTGCTAGGTATTTGTACCAGCTCCCAAAAGAAGTACCTCTTACTGTATGCTATTAAAGTGGCTTAAAATCGCATTAATAGGTTTTGCTCTGACCAGTGTTTGAATCTGAGTGGAAATAATTCCTGTTACGCTCACTGAGGTCATGATGTAGAAATTGGTGCTGAGCAAATAAAACTCCTGTATTCAGTCCTAGAAGTAATGCAGAGCTCCTAGCTAGTACATGAGATAACTTCAGCAAAACTGCTGCTCTTGGAGCATACTATCCTGCATACCAGATGCAGGGGGCAGCAGTCCTTACTATGGGCAGCTTCTGTAATGGGCAACAGGCTTAGCATGGTCAAAATTATTTTTGGCAGCTGAGGTAGGTGGAAGTAGTGGGTGTCTTATGCAAACTAAATCCTAGTTGAAGGTCTTTTAAACCGTAAGGGTGGTGAACTTTTTATTCACACTTAAATAGAATGGGACTCCTATAACCAAGAGTTAACACTGCTTGATATGATGTACTCATGATAAACCAATGCATGGAAAGACCTAAGTGTAAACCATCTTGAAGCTGGTAAATAAAATCCTTGAAAAAGGACTTGGTCTTAGTAATTTGACTGTATATAGCAAATAGTCAATACTGAAGAAGTTGTTAATTCACTTTTATCACTATTAATTGGGCTTGTTTAGTAAACTGTTATTATCATGTATTACCAGCTAAAGGAGAAGGAAGGACCAAAGCTTTAGGCCTGTGTGGGATTAGGGGAAATGATGAAGAGGCAAAAAGAAGTGAGGCTATAAGTCAGTTAGAACAGCACCTAGCCTGTTCTATCACTCAAAGAAACCAATGTTCCCAACAGTTTTCAGCTATTGTACTTTCCCACCCGTGATAGGTTTGGCTTAACAAAAGCCCAAGCTGTTACTATAGTCAAAGATAGTAAAGTGAGGTATGTATCAAAAGATTTTTCCTCAAGAGCTATATACACTTCTATAACAAAGCAACATGTCCATAGAGGGGTTGGTTCAGTTCTATGCACTACTAGGTGGTAAGTGGGTGGGAGGGAAGGCAGGAGGTGCTCAGCTGAAAAAGGTGAGCACTGTCTTCCAGATCTCTAGCAAGCAGCCAGAGATCTGGGATAACATCATTAGATCTTTTTGTCTGGAAGCAAAACTTCAAGCTTGGATGCCTTGTTCCTGAACAATAAATAGTAACTACATAATACTTCAGCATGTGGAAACTGCCAGGAGATGAATACAATGCAAGGAGAACTGAATGTCTCCTTTGCAATGGCCAGAAGTGACACATGCATATGAGTACATATGTCATCAACAAATTTCAGCCACTAATTCCTGACCACTGGCCATGTTCATGTGGCTTATGGAAAATACAGTGTAAAACAATTTGAGGATACTAGATTACCTATGCCCGAGTCAATCCTATCAACTCCTGTCCATTTGCTGCCCATGCTGAACTTCTTACGGTACATACAGTCCAAAACTCCCTTCACACAAACTGCCCTTTTCAAATCTGGCTGTGTTATACTCTGGAATGGAAATGGATTTAATTGGGCGTTGTTGCCACATGATGTACACACAACTGACAGGACAAAATATTTTCCTTCCACTCTCTATTGGTGCTGACAGGGCCAAAGCCAGGAACATATACATGAGCCTGCCTGAAAAGCTAGGTAGAGGAACTCTGTATGGATTTTGCACGAGTTAACAAGAATAGTTTTAATTGGGTGTTATGGTAGGCTGCTGTCTTTGAAGTCAAGCAAACTAATGACATATTTACAACATGATCATAGAAACAGATCAATAAAAAAGTTTTATTAGAAAAAGACTTATGTATAAACTGATATAGCTTCCATGAGGAAAAAGTGTACACCATTACTAATCTGTTCAACAATAAGAACTAAGTTATAGATAAAGAAACACTGGTTTGGGGGCACAAAAAGACAAATGTACAAAAATATCCATTTATTTAGCAACTCTTTTTTTCCTCTTTTTACCACCTGTTTTTTTACTTATTGTATCCTGTTTGGGAGAAGTCTCCGTTCTGTGGGAGAAGAAGGAATTTAAGCATGCATAAAATAAATCTAGCATTTGCTTGCAACTAGATAATTGATGTCTTAATTTTCTACAATGCTTTAATTTTCAGTTAAACCATGCATGTCTTTATCAGGGGTGAGTACATTTAGTCTCCCAGAGTCACTTCAAAACTTTTGCATCCAACCCAGCCGCTTCCACCCCCCGCCACAGTATATAGGGCAATTTTCCCATGTTTTTTGTTTCCCCCACCAGAACCACTTTAGGGACAGAATGCTGACTTCTGAGTCACTTCTTGCTGGACAAAAGGTCTCTGGGGCCAAAAATGTGGTAAAACTCCATATCCCTGGGATGCTGGAGATCCTTTAGGGGTGGAAAAAGTTCTTTTTCAAGATATATGGCTATTTAAGGGGCCCCAGAGAGGCCAAAGCAGCCCCCAACCCCCAGTGGTGGCCCACCTCTGCTCTATATGATCAGGAAAAGATGGACAATTACATGGACCCATGGAATGCTAGAATCTTTAGTGTTTTTCGTGTTACCTACCCACTTATCTGGGAGTAAAACCACAGATCACTGAGGCACAGCACTGAAGCCTTACACATATGCTCTTCTGTGTCTCATTTCCTACTGCTCTGTGCACTACTATCCTATCTTAAGGGTAGCTTGACATTTTTGAAAACTTGCTTATGAGAATAAAGCCAAGCCACTCAGGATACCAAATTTTCTATGATCAACACCCTTTTGCAACTGAAAAGTATGGCCCTAACACTGCAGAACACATGATCATCTATTAAACATCATGCTGTAGGAGCTGACATCATGCTTACAGATTGATTTTTAAGTTATTTAATAGCACTGGCTTCTGCCATTAACCCCGCTCTACAGGGAGACTACAGTCCACTTCCCAGGATTAACAAGACAGCAAGAATGCCAGTTTAACCCTAGGAAGAGTGGATTGAATGAACTCATTGTTACTCCCTGCCAGTAAGAATATTTGGAACAGCAGGAGAAAGAATACTTCAGCTCTTTCATTGGCCAAAAGAACATGAACCATTAACTGGTGTTCAAGCAAGACTGCTAGCCTGGTCAGAATAATCCTTCCTGTTAAACAATAGCGATGGGAAAAAAATTTGTCCATGAGATTACCTGTTCTTGTGTGTTACTTCTGGTTCTAGAATCACAACATCTTCCTCTTCACTGTCAGATAAAACAATTGTCTCATCTGGAAGATACAAGAAATCTGTTGATTAGTACATAAATTCCAAGGACTGGTTTTTTCAGATGAATAGCAGTAGGGTCTTTTCCAAGCTAATCCTTACGTAATTCTTTCTCAACATGTGGAGATTTTCCACACCAGCCCACTGAATTTCTGGTCAGGCATGCAATCTGGAATAACCACATGATGACAACTTAACATCATTTATGTGCCTTCAAATCAACTCCAACCTATGGAGACCCTAGTACAGTTTGTTCTTCGCAAGGTTTACTCCTTGGTTTACTACTCCCTCTAAGAGACTATGATTTGTTTAAGATCAACCAGTGAGTTTCAATGGCTGGGCAGGGTATTGCATCCCAGGATCCAGGAGCCCTAGTCCATTACTACACCACACTGATTCTCCTCCATGCTGCAGCAATCATAAAGAAAGCATACCATAGTATGCTGTTTCAAACCACATTACAGCTATAAAACGTATTGTCCCCAAAGTTTATTGGCCAAGTTGGTTGGAGGATTCTGAGAGTTGTAGTCCAAAAAAGCATTTTTACCAAGCTCTGGCTATAACTGTTTTCTTTTTTGACAGCAACACAATACAGAACACAAACAAAACATATATTCCAGCCAAGCCAGAAAAGGTTTAATCTGAAAAGCATTCCCATTCTACTACAAAAACTTCCTAAACTACCTCCACTCTGAACATTCAGTTGACTAGTATTTTGGTCATCTGTTCCTCTCTATATATCAGAGTGGATACAGAACTACAGAAATAAATTCTCAACTTCCTGTTCCATTTTATCCAAAACATTTTTTAAAATGCCACATTTAATTTTAAAAATCATACCAACCTTTCTGTTTCCTGGTGCCAACAATAGTGTCTCCTGTTTCCATATTCTGGTCTTCTACTGTTATAGGCTCATCCTGAGCAATTTCATCTTCTTCCTCTTCTTTTCAGATCCCTCAAAATCTCCCCATGAATTCTCAAGTCCTTCTCCAATCTGGGCAGTGCCAGAAGTCCACAAAACTGGCTTGGTCAAGCTAGGCTCATTAAGAAAAAAAAAGCTATAAAAAAATTGACTTGATAGGTTTTCTGGCTCAGAAATGGCCTTGACCTTGTGCTATCCTTTGTTCTATTTTTTTGAGGAACAAAGCTTGTCCTGCCCTGAATTCTGTACACACTTATGAGTAACGGGTGGAGAAACATACTATATTTTTCTAACAAAAAACTGCCTACTCATCTGTTTAAAGAACACAGTACAATTTATCCACTCTAGGATATCTTTCAGCATAATTAATCTGTAGCAACGCTCAATAATCTGTTACAAATACCAAGATGCCTAGCGAACGCTCGACTGGTACTAGATTGCTCACTCTACTTCAGTTTTATGGTCTTGTGTTCTGCTGTGCATCTTTTATATGCTTGCTTATTCTAAGTTGCCCAGAGAACTTTTATGTTTTGGACTAGTATACAAAAATCATTAACAACAAACAAACAGATTTCTTTAAATTAGCAGATGAATATGTAACCAGCAAGGAAAGCTATCAAAAAGCCAAGTTTAAGACATTTTTCAAAGCCCCTCCACTCACATTCCCTTATATTTCTTTTCCTTTCTGTTATGTAAAGACTGGATACTGTGTTATTGGTAGAAGAGTATGTGAAGCACTGAAAACACAGCATAAAAATCAAGCTGCAACTTATTTTTATGTTTCGAGGTATCTATGCAATATCTTGAATTTCTGTTTCCTATCACAGCTCCACAGCACTATAATCTCACCATTTTGGACACTACTGTATACAAATTTGTGCACATAAGAAAGATTCTGAGCCACTGAAATGGGAAAGCCAAGTTTCGGTGCACATCATGCTTTTCCAGCACAACTAGGGAAAGGGATCTTTGCTTTCTGAGTGCTGTCCACAAGCTCAATAACCTAAACCACTCATATAATCACTAATAAATACTTTTTTTTAAAAAAGATACACTTCTGAAGGAGGGAATGCTTTGGCGATTATTTCTTCTGCTTGCTCTTGTACATCTTTAGTGTCAACTGGGGCTTGTTCTATTTTAAACGCAGTTATTCTTTGGTTAGGAACAGATTCGGCAAATCCACCTTTTCCCCCTTCTTTCCTATTAAGAGGAAAAAAGTTATTAGTAGTTCAAATGTCAAACATCAGCTGAGATATTCTACAAAACAAAAGATACTTTGTTTCTATACCTGCCTTTTTAAACAATTTCATTCCTTTCCCAGAATTCAATCACAAAGTTAGAGACCAATTAACATGAGTGATATATGAAAACAAGTAAAATTATATCAACAGAAAAAGAGAAGAAATCTGTTCCTGGAACTTCCTCAATAAAAGATAATTTTCAGAACTCATTCAAAAACCAGAAGAAAACAGGACTGGACAAATCACCTTGGAGGCAGAATTATACGGTCCTGGTACCATGAAGAAAAAGACTTTGCCCTAGGTGTGAGTCAGACAGAGCACTGCTAAGATGGACTACAGAGCAGGCCCTCCAATGTTATCGTCAAGGCTAAGCTAGGGTTCATATGGGCACATGCTACAGTTTGACCTTTACTGCAAACAGCTAGGATCAAATTAGCAGTATTCTCACTGGAATGTGAATATACAAATGGATGTATAACAAGGCCAAGTCCTCTTTTTTTAAAGCAGGATTGCGAAGGGCAATGTAGCCACAGAAGATTAAGATGCACTACTGACTACCATGAGTCGTGTGATACCTTAAAGGCTAACAAATTTATTAGGCATAGTTTTGCTGACTTTAGCACATTTCCTCATGAAAGCTCCTCATAAAATGCATTTGTTAATCTTTTAACATCTCACAGGTCTCTGTTATTTTTGCTGCAACAAGACTACAACTCTGGAAATTGTTACAGTGCTAAGCCACTGAGGTACTGTAGGCATCAATGGATAATGCCAGGTCCAGGAGAACCTACACATTCCATACTTGATTCTCAGTAGGAGCACAATTTCATCCAGAACAGACTGTAAGCCTCTACCTAGATCATGTTCGCCTTCATCCAGACCAAAAATGACCCCAGCCATTGATTCAGAATGTCTATATCTCCCTGAAATCAACAGCTGAGTATCAGCATATGACATGTAAGACAAACTTCTGGATGACCCTCACCTATTGGTTTCATGAGGATGTATTTCTGTATGGTCTATTCTACACACAGTGTGGAAATATAACTTGGAAAGACCAACACGTTACAGTTTTTCTATAAACAACACTCATAACATTAGGAAAAATCCTCAGCTAAACAGAGATCAAACAGACATTATTTTCATTAAAGCCACTGTACAGGCTTTGAAGACCCAGATTCAGCAGGATCATGTGGTCTGGAACCAGCTTTACTTACTGCCATCTTGTCCACCACTAATAATATCAAGAATTGAGAAGTTTACAGTGAGCTAGTGTAAAATCCCTCAAAGCCTTTGAGGAACTGGGCTGAGATACATTAGAAATTCAGGCCCAGTTTCTAACTGGGTGCAAGCCTACTCAAATTTCTTCGTGGCTTCCTTCCTTTTTCCAATTTAAGTTCCTTGTTAGGAAGAACTAATGATGCTGCTTCCATTCAGCTTCAAACCCTGATGCCCTTAATGGGTCAGGAAACTCCCTCATGCCTCTGGAGCTTACCAACTCCTACTCTGAAGTATATCCAATAGAGATCCTAATATAATCTGTCACCATTGACATGTGGGCTTGAGATATGGAAAAAGTGGGGAGGTGGCATCCATCCCTTGTTATCTTCCTAATAATATCATTGCAAATGTTTGCATTCCCAAGCAAACTCAACATCTACCTGTGATCATGACTGTTAGAATTGGTTTAAATCAGTAGAAAATGCTGAAGCATTCTCATCCAAGAAGACTGCAGCAAATTATTTTCTAAGTTTATGTGAGAGCAGAGTGCAAAAATGAAACCCAAGAAGGTGACTTGGCAACAGAGTAAGGAATTGCTGGGCTATATCAAGGACTGTGGAAGAGATTGAGATGTTCAGAAAAGATATACGTATACAAAAAAAGTGTGAAGTTTTTCTTCTCTACATATTTTGGTACACTGGTGAAATGCTGACGTGCACAGAAGTATACATAGAAGAAATATTTTGTTGAAACTCATGTTTATAATGTTTAAAAAAATATTGATGGCCTAAGTCAACTTTTCTGTTAAAATAAATAAAATCTACAAAGTAATTAAAGAAAACATGACATATCAATGTGTGGCTTAATTTAAATGGCAACAATTTAGTGATGTACATTAATACCTTTACCATGTAGCCTTTTCAAAACTCACCTAACTTTCTGATCATTGTCCAAAGCTTTTTGAATGAGCTCTGTGATTTCTGCTACTTTAACTCCTGTTATTTTGCTACATCTCAGAACCTGTAATAAATCAACAAAAATACTGTCATGGGCAAACACAAATTAAAAAACTTAACCATAGGGTATATTTACTCGATTATCAGGGTCACCAAGTTCTTAAGTCCTGGAGAAAAGGCCAGAGGATCACACACGGTTCAGAATCCAGACACTGAGAGACCAATTCAATGAAAACTTCACAGTATAAACCAGTGGTTCTCAACTTGTGGGTCCCCAGATGTTCGTGGACTTCAGCTCCCAGAAGCCCTGAGCATTGACAATAGTGGCTGGGGCTTCTGGGAGCTGAAGTCCACGAACATCTGGGGACCCACAGGTTGAGAACCACTGGTATAAACTCATATCATGATGAACTAGTATCTATGCCATTCTGAAGGCTTATGAGAACTGCTCTCCTTTTGAACCATTAAAAACTTAAACCTTTAAAACTTTTAAAAAGTGAAAAGTAATGATCTTTGCTTTTAAAGGACTGTCATATTCTGAACTGTGAAATGAAATGTTCCCTCTTTCCTTCAAGCACCACTGGACCTTAAGAGCTATTGAGGAAAGAAGCAATTTGAGAAAAAAACCTCACCACCTTTTCCTCCAGTGCTAGCGGAACTCTCCTGAAAAGCCACTGGTTTTAATTTCCTATCCAGTTCAAACTGAAATCAAGACAACCTTTTCTGATTATATGTAAAGAAGGGATCAACCACTTGTTGAAGACTGACTGATACAGGAGAAAGCATTATTCACATACTACTTTCAGAAACATTATTACCTGATCTTTTAGCAGCATAATCCCACCACTAGACTGAATTGTACAAATCTCACGGTGTTTATTCATGGCAATCACAAGGAGGCCATCCATAACTCGTTCCTCCTGTTCACTAGGATCCACTAATAAGTAGGTCCTGAAATCATTCAAAAAAACAAACAATAAAACTTGTATATAAATAGGTAATAAATGAAAACAACTCAATGGCCAATGCAATATAGATAGATAGATTAAATAAAAATGTTAAGCATATTATTCATGCAGGTTTTATTTCTGTGAACTTTACAAGCACAGATGGGTATGTAGATGGCTACTACCACAAAAGTCAGGCATGCTACACTGAACAATACTGATTTTTCACATTTTAGCTGTTTTTCAGACAATTGTCTCCCTAAATGGTTCATGTTATCAGACAGAGATGGAAAAGGGAATGGCGGAGAGACATACCATCACAAATTTTAAAAATCTCTCACTAATTCCAACTTGGTGTATGTGTGTCTGAATTCTAGCAACACTGGCATAATGCTTTCACTCAGTGGACTAATGTTAACTTACCCTTGCTGGAAAAAAGCAAAGCTTACACAGATGGGCATATGGTGGATGCTCAGTGGGACTGGATCACGTTCCTCAGGTGTATACTGAAGAATGCAGAAAATACATAACCGGGAATTTTTACAGGATACTTCATGGCTTAGACAAAACAAAAGTGTCAAACAATCTTGTTGCACGTTGAATCAAACAAAGTAGTTTTGCTGATTTTGTTATTTGTAACAAAATTTTCAACCCTCCAACACGAGTGAAAAGAAGAATGCTATATACTATCAAACTATTCATGTAACAATTATATTTTTATCCCCCTGAACTCCAAGGAGTAGAAGGTAGCTGACATGGTTTCCAGCCTATAGAGAATCTCATCTCAACACTAAGAACTCATCATATCTAAACAAAAAGTTACAAGTTTCCAACTCTCATCCCTTTATTTTATGTAGGAAACCAAAACTGAAACATGGCCATTACAAATCACAAAATGATGAGAACACATTTCTGATGTACTAATCGGATGCCGGTAGGATTTGTAGCCTACTAGCCTATTTTTGATAGTCCTCCTAAAGTATGTTGGGACTATTGCCAAGAAGTCTGGAACCTGATCTGACTGAATGTTCTTTAAGCAGGAGTGTAGACTCAAGATTACTTAGTACAAATAAGAAATAGTTTAACTTTTAGGATATTCCAAGTGTGTTGTCTTAGTCTGTAAATATAAAAATACTCTAGTGGAGCATCTCAATTCCAGTTTTTTAAAAAGTAGAACATGCAAGCCTGAAGTCAATACCTAACAGTCAATTGCAAAAAAAAAAAAGGTAAAAAATACCAGTGTTACTTCTTCTCCTTGCACAGATACATCTGGCCTCCGAAAGTGGCACAATGCCACAATTGCTGCTATACTTGCAGCATCAATAATGTTTCCATTATGATTCAGCACATGCAGGTCCACCCGAATTTGCCAAACCTGGGAAGAAAAAAGCCAATTTAATTCTCTTCTCACCCAGTAGGAAGAGAGATTTTACTGCTCAGTAAGTTATCAATCTAAAAGCTTTGCTCTGATTTGGTAGTGCATTTACCTATTATCTCCTTGTTAACAACTACAGAAAACACAATTCTTGAGCAATGAGCCGAAACTCAAGTGAGTGTAATAATGTATGCGCATGTGTGGCTTTCAATAAAGTGTAAAAAGGGAGGAAGAGAGGGAGCATTCCATACCGCTTTTTCAGTCACACAGACTGAGAAATGTTGAATTTAAGTCATAGTAAAATAATTGTTAAAATTCACATTTATCAGTGGTCTAAAAAAACCCTAAAATACCTTTGCCAAATGCCATAAATATTCTTAAGAAATTCCACAAACGTTATAACCTTAAGGGACAGCATCACTTATCTTAATCACTGGGCCTCTGAATAGAGGGCTTTCCTGGTAAATCATTACCATTTGTTATCACAGAAGTATCTGATATGCACTGACTGCTGTACAAACACGCATATTTATATCCTTGCCTACAAGCTCATAATCTAAAATACATCCAAGTTTAAGCATGCTCAGGAGTGGATCCAAAAGAATCAATGAGATTTGTTAACTTAAGTCCCACTGATATCAAAGGTCTATTCTATGATTAAACTTCATCTCAGGCCACGATACAAAAAAGACTTAGGAGTTTGATGGTTTTAGACGTATTTTACAATGTTCCTCAGTTTTCAACCACCATGTTTATTTTACTGATGAAAAATATGAAGATGAAAAAAAGAGACCAATTTTATCTATGGGAATTATAGAAGTTTGTCTCAGAATTCCACAACTGATTCAAGTAGGAACAAGCAATATGATTCGGGCCACAGAATTTAATTTTTAGAGTTATCAACATTTACGTTTCAGAATTAATTCAATGACATACCTTTTCACCAGCAACAACACAGAGAGATTCAGTATCTATGCACTTGGAGTTCCTTAGGCATCTTTCTAAAAGTCGATTCAGTTTTACAAGTAACTCAGATTGTCTAGAATTAAACAATAAACCATTAGTTACCAATAATGACAAAAGACAAACAAAACATTTCTTGAAGTAGCATTGCTGCTTGACACTAGGGTGGAGTAGGGTCACATACCTTCCAGGCTCAAAAGCAGGTGATGCCATAGGAGAGAGTTCAAGGTTAAAGAAAAGTATGCCCTCTGTTGCACGATTTGGCTTTGGGGTGACAAGGTCACACGACACTTGTCCAAGAACTCTACAAAGAAAGAAGCCACCACATACGCAGACTTTTAGAATAAAATTGTAATCACTTACTGGCTATTTAAATTTCTTGAAATAACAAGAAGGCTTTCTAAAATTCACATCTCCTTACACAGGGCATACATTTACATGATACAATTATCAATTGCCTTATAGTTTGCTGGTAGCATCACCAGGCAAGACAGAAAATGATACTACACATATAAGTTCCCCATGTAGCAGTCAAAAATGAAGGTGTGCAATACAGGCCGTTGCCTTATACAGAGTCAGGCAGATGGCCCAGTTCTCCCAATATTATTCACACTCTTCAGGTTTCAGGCAGAGATTTTACTAGCACTACCTGAAAATGCTGAAACCTTCACCAGGCAAAGCATGTAGTCTGTTAATGAGCTACGACCCTTACAAACCCATTTTGCTCATAGTCCTTTCATCTATGCCCTTCCTTTCCATGTTTCTAGTTAACAGGACAGTAACTTGGATGCTCAGCATTTGTCTCAGCTGAATACAGAGCAAATGAGAATATCAGCTGAAAGCAACAGTCACATGTGCAACACGGTAGAGGGAGTCAATCAGTGATGGCTGTATCTCGTATTCTGAGGTACCTAGTTTTTCCAAGCTCCACAATACAGCAGCCATAGTCGGCACCAAAAGAAATGCGGAGGTTTCTGTAGTCATAGCACTGTCGTCCATCCAGACGCTATAAAATCAAAAGAGAAAAGAATTACAGATGTGAAGTGTGTGATTGTGAAGGAAGTCAATGGAAGTGCAGAGACAGCTGTGCAAAGTTAACTACACAGGGTGAAAAATCACTTCATAAAGATTAGATTAACCCAGTTTTGCAGTCTTCAACTGTGCATAGTTTCTATGCTTGAAACCACATGTATGACACAGAAGTCTAATGGGTGTCACTTTCTTTATTTCTGCATTTCCACAGCTGAAAGCTTCATGGTCTGACTTTTGCCTATGCAGCAGCCACTGACATTCAAATTCTAGCCAGCAGAAAAAAAGGTTGTTGGTGAGACTACAGAAAGATACTTTGGGTAGCTTTCACACTATACGGTCAGTGCACTTTGATACTACTTTAACTGCCACGGCTGGATCCTATGGAATTCTGGCATCTATATTTCAGTGAGGCACTGACAGAGAACCTCTCTCTAAACAGCAAATCCCAGGATTCCACAGGATGGAACCAAAGCAATTAAAGCGGCATTAAAGTGTTAAAATAGGTAGTACAAAGGAGACCAAACTCTCCCACCAGCAAAGTTTATCACAGAAATTCTGTGAGGTAGCAGGCACTCACTAAGCCTAATCATCTTCCCAGCTTCCAGCCACAGTATATTTGTCTTTAAATCGATATAACACAATACTTACTTTCCTACGATTGTTCTTTGCCACTCATTCATCCATCTTTAACTATTCTTTTCTGATATCACTGCTAGTGTTCAGGGTTGGAGAGGGAATTTCAATACTGGCTAGTGAAAAGTCTAGAACCGGTGATGATAGCAACTCCAGGGCCATTTCCGTTCTACACTGTTATAGTGACTTTTTCCCACTTTCAACATCCTATAGAATCCTGGGTTTTGCAGTTTAGGGAGAGAGCTCTCTGGCCTCAGCAAACTACAAAACCCCCAGAATTCCACAGGAGGTTGAAAGTGGAATAACAGCACTATGACAGTGTAGTTGGAAACGGCCTGGGTCAATTAATTTGGAAAGAAGACCACGATCATCCATAGGGAGCATGCCACAAAAATAAAAGATGGCTGCTCAGACCTTCCGTTGAAGCTTCATTATTTTTGTTAAAGGATGGGTGGGGCGCGATATAAGGGGGGCCAACCAGGACTCCAGGCGGGCGCGTGTGTCCCCTAGTTCCTAGCTTATTATACCTCATATTGTCTGTCACCATATTATCATATATTATCTAATGCACCTTCCTTTCCTCGACAGCCCGCAGCAGGAACCGCTTCTCGCAGTTGGACAACGGCGTTTCCTTCATAGCTGCTGCTGCCGCGCCGCCGCGATCCTTCCCTTACCAGTTCTGGTCTCAAGACGTCATAAACCGGCGACGATAACGAGCGGCCGCCACTTTAAAAACGTCGTCCGGTTCGGCGTTGCGTTAGCAACGACGTCGTCTGTGGAAAGCAAGTTGCGTCACTGGGAAGGGAAGGGAGGGGGGAAGCGCGCAACGGAGAGAGGGAAGAGCGAAAGCGAGGCATCGTTACTAATAAAGAAATAATTTTTACAAAAGATTTTCCCATCTACAAGAAATTTCCAGTGGACAATTTGTGTGGAATGCATAGTTATAAGCAACAGTTCTGAATCTTTTTTCCCGGTTCTTAAATTCTCCGAATCTTACTGTATTTAGAATTTCAGGGCTCCTTTCTTAACGTATTTTCTCTCTTTCTTTGCTTGTCGTTTTCTTATTTTGGATTCCTAATTTAACATTGAGTTTAAAAGCTACACTGCATGCAGCAGTTCCAAAATGCATTGTTTCCGGCCCTGAAGTCCCCCAAAAGTGCTTTTGAAAAAAATCTTGTCTGATACATTCCTAAAATCCTGAGAGATAGGACTTGTGTAGCCATATCTTTATTAAATGTGTCACTATGGCACTACCAGCTACCAAGGTTGAAAGATCCCTTGTATCTTGTACAGGTATACCTCAATTAACAAAAGCCATTTCCACACTAGATTGTTATAGTGCTATTATTCCACTTTCAACATTCTATGGAATCCTGAGGTTTGCAGTTTAGGGAAGGGCATTTTGAGTTCTCAGACAGAGTTCTTTGGCCTCAGTAAACTACAAGCCCCAGAATTCCACAGGATGTTGAAAGGGGAATAATAGCATTATAAAAGCGTAATAGAGAAATGGCCAAAGCCTCTTCAAAAAAGCCACTTTTTACAAAGTCTTTTAGGTACTTGCCCAGTCCCCCTTTTATTCCTTGTCCTGCATCTAACTGGAAAGTTTTTTTTAGTAGCATCACCATTAGGAGTATGGTAAAAGAGGGCTGAAGACACAGTTTTGGTGTTGGGTTCCAGCAACATGTCTGCAGTAAAGAATGCAGGAACACTTCAGCTGGGAAGGTAGCATTTTGCTCTAATTGATCAGACCGTAGCTGCCTCTGCCTGACTGTAGCAGGCAAGGTAAGGAGCTGCTGTCTTCACAATCCCTCACTCAGTATGCATAAATAGTACAGCAGAGAAAATGGCAAAATAAAGAATAGCCTGTGAAAGAGCATAGATCTATAAATTTGGCCACCAAATAGTAAGGAAAGTGGAGGATGGGGAAAGAAAAAGCATCATCCTTGGATGTATTTTGGAAGAAGCCTTCAAATGCTCTCTAGAAGGCTCAAAATGTTTTTGCTTACTTATGCAAGGCCTGCCTGTACTGATTGCTTCATTTCACCATGGGCATGTTGTTAGTTTTGAGTAAAAAGTTTGCTGAAACATGTTGAACTGTGCTTTCTGTGGTGTAGGAACCCATTCCTATTCTTTCCATATTATTTTTTCCTCTGGTACCAAACTTTCTGTTAAAAATGTCCAAATACATCTACTTCATTAATTGAGGTATACCTGTATATTTCAGCTCAAATGCATGCTTTAATATAAGCATAGCGAGTATGGTCAGCACTATGCAATTTTCCCAAAGAGAGATTTACACACAGTCATTCAATATGAACACCTATCACCTTTCTTACCTCATTATTTCTCTCAAGAAAACAAGGGTTCTCTTGAGCACTTTACAATTACGAAATTAAAACCTTAATACAGAAAGCATTTGGCATATAATTATAATCCAGAACAAAATTAAGAAAACGGGAGAATTACACTAACCCACTGAATACCATCAGTACGACAGATCTAAAAAAAACTCTGCAAATATTTAAGATACAAAGGCCCGGAGAAACGCCAGCTAAGTCTTTCTGAAGATGATGGTCCATAATAGGCGCCAGCATTGAAAAGGCCCATTGTCTACTAGTTGTCATTCACACATCATTTGGCAGGGGAATCCAGGGAAGAGATTCAGAGGATCTTCTTAGGATATGGATAGGTATATCTATGAGGAAGTAATTCTTCAGATGGAATGGTCCCAAACAGTTTAGGGCTTTAAAGTTTAAAAACAGTACTTTTTATTCAGTCTAGAAACTGATTGGAAACCAATGCAGATGGCGAAGCACTGGCACAACATGACAGTATCAGCAAATCCCTTTTAATAATCTTGCTGCCCTTACTTAGATTCTAGACCATTTTCAAAGGCAGTAGCACATTTAATGCATGGAACAATCCAAATAAGACATTACCAGAGCACGTGTAACTATAGCAAGACTGATCTTTATAGTATTTTCTGAAGCAATTAAGAAGTTCTCTGAATCACCAAGACTACCTGTGCCTCTGGTGGCAATGCAGATCCCAAGAACACCCCTAAACTGGAGTGAAACTCTTTCCAAAACAAATAAATTCGACAACACTCAAGTCTCAGCCATACAGATGACCCCCCTCCGGAAACAGTAGTTCCTATAGTATCTGAGCATATAATTTCTCATTCAATCCATTATCACACTTAGGTACTGATTTACTCATTGCCTCCCTGGATTTCATAGGTAACAGAGACAAATGTGTGATCTACATATTCATGATACCTTGGTCCACATGTTTGGATAGCTATTGCCAGTCCTGCCTCCAGCACTTAGCCAGGACAACATATGCATAGTTGTGGTACTGAAACCTACTGTAAGAGACAACAGATTTGCAAGAGCTACATATTCCCTGTCTGTCTCTTTGCGGAGGTCATTTCCGCACTAGACTGTTATAGTGCTATTATTCCACTTTCAACATCCTATGGAATCCTGGGGTTTGCAGTTTAGGGAGGGGCCTCCCCTCCCTAAACTGCAAACCCCAGGATTCCATAGGATGTTGAAAGTGGAATAATAGCACTATAACAGTCTAGTGTGGAAATAGCCCGAGAGAACAGTCACAGTCCTAGTCATGATTATTTAAAAACATATTGATGTGACACATAAAGAAAGTGTGCTAGCATTGTTCCTCTTCACCTCCAGTTTTGCTCTCCTCACATGGAGAGTGATTAATATAAACAGAGGAGCTTCCAAAATACATGGAGTGACTTCATGCAGCTGGAAAAACTTGATTTCCAATGCTGTGAAGATCCTCCGTCTCCAGTTTAAACTCATTCCTTACATGAGGATAGCGACAGAACTGGAAATAGAGAGTACAGGACAAGCACACTCTTCTTTTTCTCTGTTGATTCAGGACTTTGAAAACCGCCAAAACTGTGCAAGTTTCAGTCTAAATTAGACTGGAAACTTGGTTAAAATGATTTAGAATTATCAGTTTCATCCAAGAATTTTTGGAATTGGCCAGTAAACACTTCTCCACAAAGCAGGTGTTGGCAGCCAGACTATATTTGTTAACTTTATGGTCCAGATTAAGTTTCTTTCTTTAAAGAGGCTGGTACCACCGACACTTTTGAGGAGAAGATTTTATCTTCTGGACCCAGCTGGACATTCTGAGGGTCATACTGAAAGTACTGCCTGTGAGTCATTATCTCTGAAATTATAAATCCAAATGTGATGCTATTACACCACCAGAAAGAGTAATTCTTACTACTTGACTGACATAATTTCTGTATTTCTGTAATGCATAACCATGGATATGAAGCAGAAACAAAACAATCATTGAGTTTTTGACCAGATAAGAAATGTACTGCTGCCAATGTTTGCAGAAGCATCAGAAATGTGTATGGTGAAGCAACAATTGATGAAAGTAATGTGCAAAGATGGGTGGAAAAGTTTAAAGGCAAAATCAGAGATGAAGACAAACCATGCATGAATATTTGAGAATCCCATTTCTTACCATCAAAATCTGTTTTCTCCTACTACATTTTTTTATTTTATTCATCCTCATGTGGATCCCAGCAAAAGTCCCAAAGTTAAGAGTTACAAACTCTTCTGGAAGAGATGAGAAGCTTTTATGCTGCTTAAGAGATGCCAACTGCCAAACAAACCTGTTCATTAGTTAACATAATCTTCAGAGGTTTTTCCTGGGGTGAACCAGGGATTTGATGGGTGGTGAACAGCAAACAGACCTTTTCTGTAGTGGTACTCTGGCATCATAGTTCATTCTCTGTTGTTTGTCTGGGACTAATCTTATTAAATTGAAAATATTGAACTAAACTTATCATGCCTGCATATAACAAACAGGGATGTTGATTTTGCTGCTGCTGCTGCTATATTGTATCCTGTCTCATTTCATGCTTCCCGCTTGCCTTACATTGATGTTTGAAAGTTTTATCATGTTCATTGTATTTGTTGTAGTGCTGGAAGTTAACTTATGAATGTTTTATAAAATTAAAAGGAGGGGCATCCTAAATAACATCCTAAATAAACTCTACCATATAAGTCTCCAAAATGTCACCGTCGTTCAATAGCTGCTAGGGCTGCATTAGGCAAATCTGCATATTCTGAAAAGCTTGCTGTAAACCCATCAAAGTCTGTATTTGAAGGCATTTAACCATATCTTTAATATGATAATCCAGGGATGTCAACTTGCATTTATCACCAAGTTTACTACTCATCTTTGATTGCATCCTTTTTCTATTGGAAATCTGAGGTCGGGGGCAGGGGATATCTCACAGTGTTTAGTCGTAACTGGATTGTGCCCTAATTCTAATTTACATATTAATGAATTTCTGTCTACTTTCTAAATCTCAGTGATTATAATTTGCACAGTAGTCACTCATCATACATACCTTATGAATAGAGCAGATAAATCTGAATCTTTCTTTCCATTTGTTTATTTACTGTATACAGGCACAAATAACTACATGGCCACAGAGCCTTTTGGCTGTGTTATTTCAGAGAGATTTCACAGGCAGTATCAGACTGTGGTCAAGATGGCAAAAGTTATGAGGAAGCACACAAGGTAGGAGAGGCTGTGGCAGTTTGCTTTTGCCTGAGCTTACTGGGAAGGGCAAGATTCTGACCTCTCCGCTCTTCTCCTTCATGAGTTAAATCTCTTTGCAGCAATTGAGATAAGCTGAGGACTAAAGGAAAAGTGGGAGGAGGATGGAGAAACTGAGACATTTTTAAAGCCTCTGAAAAAGTGAGACGATAGAGCATTAAATAGGAATTTTTCTGTCATTTTTGGACAGTTGGAGGGTATGCTGAATTATTGTTGTTGTTGTTGTTGTTATTACCACTCCTGAAAGATGCAAAGAGTAGGCATTTTCCTTTGTCTGTGGTTTATCTTTTTTTTCAAAACCAGATTTCAACACCTGTTCACTTCTGGTTTTGAAAATGGAGGGGGAATTTTTTTTTATTCATTATACAAATCACAATATAGAAACACCTATTTGTAAACATACCAGACTATATACATACATTCAAAATAATCCAAAATTCAGAGATTCAGAAACATACATAATATTGGCACATTTTGCATAGAAACAGCAGATCCTTTGTATCCTGTATCTTTAGATGAAAACAAGCATTTACTTTACATTACTTACATTACTTAATTTCCTATGCTTCCTACAATATTTAAGATTCCTTAAATTGGGCAGCCATGGGAGGGGGCAGATTGTACCTCCAGCCTTCCTAGAATGACCGTTTGTGGTGAGTATCCGCCCACCATTCTCAGGAAGGCTAAAGGAGCAACCCACTACCTCTGGATGCACCCATACCTATTTACCTAAAAGAGTGGGAGTGGCTGCTTGTGCCTTGGGCTTCTGTCTTTCCACCCAGCTGCTCTGCAAACATTCTCCAATGATGACGTAACTCTGTAAGCTGTTGTCATTGCTACTAACCATGCAAAATGTGCACATGCTCTTTGTGGTCTCAGTGTTGAAGGGGTTAAATCCAAGGAATTGCTACTTGAATAGGAAAAATAAGCGAATTGAATTGAGTCTCTGAGTGAAATAGCAGATGTCTTTGTCTTATCTCAATTTTAAAGAATGGCCTTGCAACACTCACTCAGGCGTCTGGGAATAAGAAGGAGTAGGCATACTCCCTACTACCTCATTTTGGCCATATGCATCATTTTGTATCATTTTCTAACTAACTCTTTGTTCTCTTCTGTACACGTGTGTGCTAAGTTAACCAAAGATCTTTTTCTTCTGTGATGGGCTGGCTAAATGGATGATTGATTGCTACATAGAAGACCAAAGGTATATAGTGATGCTACCTTAATTAACTGCACGACAATCCTGAAAATAGTTGTCGTCCTTGCGCAAGTAAATTGTTAACAATAAAAAAGGCTTTTTGATTTTTCACTGGAAACCTGGTCTTCGTCTCTTTTCTGGCCACAACATTTCTGGTGCGTTGGCCGGGAAACGGGGGAAGGGGCTATTCTGTCCCCCTACGGACGTTTGGATGTGGGGATTGGGCCCCCCCTTGACAAAACCCAGGGCGCCCTCACCTTTGTGAAGAGATTTGGTTGGGGGAGTGGTGGCATCCCTGGAGACAACGATCCAGTCAACGGACCTCGGGTTACAGCTGGAAACCAAGCCTCCGATGGCCCTTTGGTGAGTAAACCCCCCTTATGTTTGGAAGGGGGAAGGGGAACTGATCACTCCCTCAGTTTCAGCCAGACCTCTCAGCAGTGGAGAGTGAAACCCCGAAACTTTTGGTATGGCGGAATAATAAATGAGACGTCTCAGTTGTGGTTTAATGGGCCTGAGGGGAGATTGTTCGTCTGAATGAAAAAAGCGTGTATGATTTGAGTGAATATCGCACTTCCTACATCCATGCTGTTGATCGTCCAGGTGGCTAGGTCGATATTAGAGTGACTGGAGTCAAAACCCATTCGTGTGGGCGCACGGGACCCCCTTCACCCGTGCGTCAATCCCATTCCCATTGTGTCTTGTCTGGAACTTGGGAGGAAATGGGAGCGTGAGAGAGCCGGCAGACTCCTCTGGGCTGTATGTTAAAGAATTTTAAAGGAGGATTTAGTGGAAACTTTACTATTGCTGCTGTAGTGTGGGAAAAAATGGTTTGTTTCCTCTCTAGTTGTCTCTCAGTGTTTGAAGCCATTTCCTGAAGCCCCTCCTCCTTGGGCTCTCTGGAGTAAACCATGTAGTCTGTTGTTTTAAGCCAGAAGTTAACTCAGCCAGAGGCTGGGAAATGGCAGAAATTAAGTCAGTGCAAAACCTCAGGAGTTAATGAGAAATAGTAAGGAAGCAATGCAGAATATCATTTTTTTCTCTAAGTGAAAAAAAAAAAAAAAAGGAGCTTGATTTTGCAATTCAGGCAGTGGGGGCAACGTGTTTCAGCCTGATAGAAAGTAAGGTGTTTTCCAGGATCAAGTCTGACCTCTTTAATGGGATTTAATGGGCCGGCAATTAACAGTCAAAGGGTTTCAAGGAAGAACGAGGAAAGGCTAGTTCTCAAAATGGTTGCCGACTCAGAGTGGGAAAAAGGGGGGAGGAGGAATTCTACCTGGTTGGAGATAGCGGCAAAACACGATTTAGTGAATTAATGTAAATAGGAAAATTTCAAAGGTTTGTGTGTCTCTCTCCTGTTCTGCGGGAAAAGCAGTATTGTCCCCCTGTCCCCTTTCTCTCCTCCTCCAAATCTTTAACCCAATAGCTGCTATTTTGGGGCTGGACATTTATTTAGTCAAGAGGTTTCAGAATAGCAGAAATAGAGTTAGCGAGTTAATGAGGAAATAAGCCTTTAAGGTGTTGCATAGGAAAGTTGGCAGAGGGACTCACTGTGAACATTTACACTGATTCAAAGTATGCATTTATTACCCTGCATCCCCATGGAGCTTTGTACAAGGAAAAAGGTTTGATAAATTCAGCAGGGCAAAATATAAAGTATGGAAAAATAGAAGAGCTGCTCTGCGTAGTCTGGATCCCAAAGAGAGTGGCCGTAATTCATTGCCGGGGACACCAAAAGGGAGGTGATCCAGTAGCCAAGGGAAATCGGAAGGCGGATCAAGCAGCAAAAGCAGCGGCTGAGAAGGGTATGCAAAGGGAATATGCAGAGAACCTCCACATGGCTCCACTATTCCAAGTATCTTTAAAAGAAATGAGTCCAACATACTCCAAGGAAGAGGATGAATTAGCAAGCAGTGAATCAATCTTAGAAATGGGCCCAAGGTGAAAGCAAAAAAACCAAGAAACCATAGGACAAACCCCCTCCCAGACCCAGAGTGAAGGGAGTGGAGAGGAAGAAGAGGATGACAGTGGTGAAGAAGAGGAGTGGCCCCACTCAGACAGATCAGCTGGTAGATGATGCTCAGCAGTCAGGGGCTACCAGTGAGTTCAGAGTTATTAATATACACCCTTCATCACATCAGACCTACTAAATTGGAAGACACACTGTGCAACTTATATGGAAAAGCCACAAGAAATAATAGAACTTTGCTCCGGTATCATGGCCTCATAGGTACTTTATTGGCAGGATTGTCAATAGTTGTTTTTGACTTTGTGAAAAGAAAAAAAAGAAAAAGAAAGAAAAAGCCCAGCTTGGGGGCCCAGCCTTTTTAATAACAAATAGAAAGGAGGAGGAGAAGGGGGACGTTCAGGAATGATGGACTTAAAAGCTGCAAAACTCTATCTGACAATGAGTTTTTGGAGAAGCAGTTGACATGGGAATCTTGAACACATGGGAATTGAGTACCTAAAAATTTCCCCTAAGAACCCTTGGGAATTCCAATGCAAAGAACAGAGAAGTAGAGCCCTCACAGAGGCTTTGAAGCTGCAGCGGCAGCTTGTTAGGAGACAGCCACGCTTCACCCCCACCGGTTCCTTTACTCAGGTGCCTGCATGCCTGTTTGCCTGTCCTTTCCCTGAGGAGACAGATGGGGAGCAATAATACCAGCAATAAGGAGTGAGAGCCGCTGCCAGCATTAGTATGTGTGGCAGATGAGAAGGGAGAAGAGGCTTCCTGGAGGAGAAGCGATGGCTATGGCAGCAGCCCTCCCCCCAGCGAGGCGCCAGCCAAGGAGGCCAGGCAGGTGACGGGGGGGGGAATGGAAGTGGCGGCAGATGCAGCCGAGGTTGGGAGAGCAGAGAGGGAATAGGTGGCATACTCTCCCCCAAGCGGCGAAGACTGGAAGAAAGGGCACCGTTAAGCCTAACAATAAGTAGCAGGAACAGAGGAGTCAGTCCCGAAAGGAGGGGGCTCACCCCCCCCCCTTCCTTAGTCCGTCTGATGTTGGAATTTTAGAACCGGACGGAAGAGAAAATAAAATGCAGCAGAGTCAAGCGGCTGACAGAAAAAGCTAGCAGGGCAGCCAAAAGTCCAGGAGCTGCAAGGGGCTGAAGAGGGCAAAGAGGAGCGGCTCAGCAGCCTATGGCCATACCACCGTGAACGTGCCTGATCTCGTCCGATCTTGGAAGCTAAGCAGGGTCGGGCCTGGTTGGTACTTGGATGGGAGACTGCCTGTGAATATTGGGAGCTGTAAGTTTTGTAAAATCCAAAATAAGGTAGAGGTCAGAAGATGAGAAGGTGGTAGGAGACCCCAGAAGAGGAAGAGGGTTTTCTGGGAGTGTGCCATGTGCCCAGTGTGGGCAGAAGAGGCATAGGTGAGAAAATCTGGACAGATGGTGAAGACAGTCAGAGAAGGATGTGGATATGTGGCGGATATGGAAGAGGACAGCAGAATAGATGGTCCAACTGGCATATGCAGGGACCAAGTGAGAGGTGATGTATGGTGAGAATCCTTTTGTGGAAGATGACAGCAGAACTCCATGAATATTGTCAGTGGTCAGCAGTTAAGAGGAAAAGTTTTGTTCCTCACCCCATAAACAGCACAGGGCAAGGGCTCGGAGTTGTGACATTCTGGTAAGAAACGTTGGGAGCAGAAGTATGGACAATACAGGAAAGGGCCGAGTCAGAACTGCAAAGTAGTGCCCCCTCACCAGTTCCCGATAGGTGGAAACTGGAAAGGCTCCCTGGCGCAGTCCCAGCAGGATGGAGGAGGTGATGGAGCACCCCTACAAGCAAGCTGGGAGAAGAGGTGACAGCGCACCTCTGAGTTGGGAGGGAGAAAATAAGGGAGCATTTCTGAGAGGCGATAGAGCGCCCTCCAGTTTGGAAGTGGAATTGCAGTTAAGGGACTCTGGCTGAAGAAGGCAGAGGAGGAGGAAAAGAGAGATGCAAGCTGTGAGACAGCTAACAGACTGACAAAAGCCTGAAAAAACCCACACACCATATAGGCTCAAACAACAGACCTGCATTTGTCCACAAGATCATCAAAGATTAAACCACTGTTCTAGGAATCACCCGGAGGAGTCATATTGTACCTGCAGACCTCAGAATTTAAGGAAACTGGAGAAGATGAAACAAAATCCTGAAGACACAGTAGTTCAACGTGTATGGCCCAGATAACAGCCCTGGCTATGTTTTTGGACTGGATGTCAGCACAGGGCAAGTGGCATGATACCACATTCATCTTCTTAGCCCATTTTATAGAAACCTCTCACTCTCATTCCATGTGCAGCCCACAACAGAGAAACCAGGAGTGTTTTTGTTTTTCCCAGAGCCCCATTATGATGGGGAAGAAGATGCAGTACACACCTCACAGAGTCATAAAGTTGTCACCTTTCAGCAAAAGCCCTTTTGGATGGATTAAGGGAACATAACTCTACAGGAAAGGGTTAGTGCATTAGGGAAAGGTCTGAGTACAACAAGGGAGAAAATGTTAAAACAGGGGCTTTTTTTCCCTACAAGCACAGGCACACCCTCTCAAACCAGGAGACATGGGTGAAGGATTGGGGGGAACCTGGACATGGGTGGAGGAGACCTATCAGCGACAACCCCCACTGTGGTAAAGTTGGCCAGGATGTGGTGGTTGCAACTTGGACACATGCATCATTCTATGCATGATCAGATTTTGAATGTGGAAAAATACCATGGGTTGAGGTAGGTATAGGAGGGGGAGGAAGTCTGGTTTACCTATTTTATCACTAGGGATTGGAAGGTATGTGTATATGGCAAACAGGCATACCCAGGGAAATGTCTCAATGTTAACTTCTTTTCAGTTACAGCGTTGGTTTTATTGAGTTGTGTGAGAAAAAGGGGGGGGTTTGGGCCTCCATAGTCAGTTCTGGAAAGCAACCAGTTTTTACAATGGTAAATAGGTATATGGTTCATCTTCTGGGGTAATTGATTTGGCCACTGAGGAAATCACTTTTCACTCAGTGCACAAAAATTGAGTTGAATGCAAAAAGGGAAAATGCATTTTGAAGTATACAATATTAGAAGATCATTCTAGTGGTCTGCAGGCATGTGGACATATTATTGGGTTCCCTAAGTGAGTATGGGTAAAGGGGAAATGTATCAGAAGTACTTTGTATACGTAATGGCCTTCCTAAATCTGCCTGTCTTTACTCTGCATGTTAAAGTGTTTTCTAATCTGTAATGCTCAAGTCAATGGAAGGAGAAAGCTATTGTGTATGCCTAAATGGTGGTTGCAGAAAAGGGGGGGCAGAAGAATTCTGGGCTAGATGATATAACTGGCACTCCGGAGGCTGCCAGGCATCGACATCAGACCCAGCAACTGCTGAGGAATAGAAGATTGGGCTAGATTTCTGCTGGGGTTACTCCAGGAAGCTAACCTCTCTACGCACAAATCAGACCCCCTCCGTTATTTGGGAACAGCGTGTAATATGTGTTAGTGAATCCTAATGCTGCTATGATATTCTGCTGCTATGTATCACTTGTGCTATAAGGAAATAGGAAATACATGCTTGAAATTGCAAAGTTTTGAATTTAGCATGAAAGGGGGAATGAGGGGTTAAATCCAAGGAATTGCTACTTGAATAGGAAAAATAAGGGAATTGAATTGAGTCTCTGAGTGAAATAGCAGATGTCTTTGTCTTATCTCAATTTTAAAGAATGGCCTTGCAACGCTCACTCAGGCGTCTGGGAACTAAGAGGGAGTAGGCATACTCCCTACTACCTCATTTTGGCCATATGCATCATTTTGTATCATTTTCTAACTAACTCTTTGTTCTCTTCTGTACATGTGTGTGCTAAGTTAACCAAAGATCTTTTTCTTCTGTGATGGGCTGGCTAAATGGATGATTGATTGCTGACATAGAAGACCAAAGGTATATAGTGATGCTACCTTAATTAATCTGCACGACAATCCTGAAAATAGTTGTCGTCCTTGCGCAAGTAAATTGTTAACAATAAAAAAGGCTTTTTGATTTTTCACTGGAAACCTGGTCTTCGTCTCTTTTCTGGCCACAACACTGTGTGTACATAATCATAGCACAAATGGATGCAATCTTTTATCAATCTTGAAACATTTTTCTTATTTGCTTTAAAACCCAAAGTCCTTGGATGAAAGGACATGAATAATGCTTCTATGCATCTAATTATCTTTGTTCTGTTAATATACACTTTTACAGCCCTTTTAATATCCAATGAGTGCTGTTTCTTCTCTAATGGATGTGACGAATTGGGCAAAATGCTGGAAGCTCTAATGTTGGCACTACTGGAGAAGTGGACATATATTTTGGTCTGAAAGATGGATTGACATCAATGATAACTTTTTAAAATTTACCAAGGTTCAGGTTGTCTGATAATGCAACAATAATGCAATCTCTGACACCTGTCTCACTGAAGTTATAGCTACTACGAATGACACTTTTAAAAGTCATTATTCTCAGAGATGCCTCTCTCAAAGGGAGGCTTGGAGTTTAAAAGCAAATTCAACCAAACAGAGTTTAAAACCGTTTAGATTTCATTAAGGGAATCTATGTATAGTTGTCAGAGTCTGTAAGGTTGCTTCCCTCAGAAAAACATTTGAGATGGACAAGGGCTAACACCGATTTCTCATCAACAGATATTACAGAAGATAATTAGTTACTGTTACGATGACGCTTTATTTTCCTGCTTCCTGTTCAAAGTAATTAGTTACTTCTAAAAACGTTCATTCAGCAGCGTAAGACACAGCACAGGAGAGCATTGGAACCATATGGTTTTCTGCATCTTTGATTCAATGAGGCCACACCTTCATAACTATAAAAATAAACTAAAAGCTATGGATATATCACAAAAGGAGTGATGTTATTCCTTCTAAAATTATTAAATATCACTCACTGAATAAAGGCGTTATTTACAGATAACTAGTAATATTTGTGAGAGGTGGCATAGTGTCTCCTATCTTGAACAGCTTGTGTGAGGGGATAACCCAGAGGCAGCAGATGGCTCTTTCAGCCTTCCTAGAATGACCATTCATGGTGAGTATCAACCCCTCATTTAAAAATTGTAACTGTAACTAACTTCTTTGGGAGGCCTCAGAACTATAATTGTAACTGGTCAAAACAACTTTTCAAGCTCTGGTATATCTCTTCTTATATTAAATGTCTAACTACTTACTTATATTTATTTGTGTTTGTATGATATTTACAGCCCACAAATTCTAGGTTGTCCATATAGACAAGGATATTAGATTCAGCTCTCTTGTCTGTTTTAAAAAGGTGATGGGTGATGCCAGAGTAATTTAATGCTGACAGAGATATACACAATTTAAAACAGAGGCAATTTTGTTCCCTGCATTTATTGCTGTAATGTTTTACAAAATCACACTAGGAATCCCTTTATTGCAGTAATGTCGGATTCCTTCGTTGATGGACTATAGTGTCTAAGAAGTAATTCCAAAGCACTGAAATGCCTGCTGTGACCAGACACCCCAGGAACACTTACCTTAATAAGTGTCAACGTGAAACTGATTGTTAAAACATTATTAGCAGTGAAGTGTGGTATGAAAGTATGAAGCATTCAAGATCTACCGTACTATATTTGTAGGGATGGTTTTTTTGAAGGATGGAATCTCAATAAGAGGATGGCCATGAAACTGTTGGAAATAGAGAGACTTGTTACAAAGAATAGGAAATTATGTGTGAATAAAGTTAAAGCACTTAAACTCTTGTAGACAAAATTGATTGAGAAGTGATAATCTGGCATAGAACTAGAGTGCTCATCCATTCAGACTAAACTGAACAGTGAAAAGTGGGGAAAAGTCTAATTCTCAATGTGCTGACATGGGAGCATTAGCAAATGCAATTGTTAGGGCTAATAAAAAATTTGCTGTATGCCACTTCTGGCATTCTTCTTAACTGCCACGTGCTCCATCCCAGGTAATTGCTTACAATTACACTCTACAATAAGTGTGCATAATATGGTACTTGCAAGTCATGATGCGTGGAAAGCAGGCATTTAATTCAGTCCTTAAGGAAAATGCTACCTAAGGAGAAAAGCTTATTGTTAATACCATTTGTTTGGTTATAAATAAAACACACCTGCATTTGTCTGAGTAACTTGTGTGGTTGTTATTAACAATACAGATAGAAAGAAATAATTATCTTCACAGAGGTTTCATTCCTGTGATCAATTAGATATTTTTAAGTACTGTATATTTTTAATAGGACTTGAATTTGTAACAGAATGTAGAATTGCAGCTGAAATTAACAAAGATAACACATGTCAACATCATTTTGCATTTTCTCCACCATTGGCTGACCTGTCCTATTAGCATCTCCTCACAATCATTTTCCATCTTCTTCTTTATTTTTATTCTGTCACACAGTGTGTCTTTTCCATCCACACCAGATCTGTTGAATCTTGTTTACCAAAATATTAATGGCTCTGAAATCAGTTTTAGTGTGTGAAGTCATCCATTTCTCTTTCCCAAACAGTTTTGAATGAAAGGCTTCCACTGCATCAGACATGCTCTTTGTGACTAATGAATCGAAGTACTAAGCAATATCTCTGTAGTTAGAGAGAGCAGCATGTGGTCCAACTATGGTTCTCTGGATATATTAGATTAAAATTAAAATTCCTACTCAGTCCTCCAAACAGTACTAACCATTCTTGTCATGGAACAATGAGTCATATACTCCAACACATTTGTTCCCAGCCCATACACCCCCACACTTTGATATGATCCAAGTGGCAAAATATATTAATTGACATAAATATAAAATATACCCTGCTATGGCTGAATGGCCATTCCAAACAAGAGGAAAAGACTAGCTCAACATGTGCATTGTGAATGAGGTCAGAAAGACTTCCAGGAGTAGCCAGGTCATAGTCAGGAAATAATTAGGAAATAATAGGCTTGGAATTAGCCTTGTTGATTCAGCCTCTTAGACAATAGCATCTGGAAGATTCTCATAAGATAGCTGATTATCTTCCTCCAACTAACCAAACTTCCCTTTTTGTCCTCACACCTGTCCAACAAGTACTAAGCTATCAGGACAGTCATTAGCCCTGTGTCACCTAACACTAAGACCATTAGCCCATTTCGGACCTCATTGTCCAATCTGTGAACTCCATTGTTTTCTTGGCCGAAAACCCATTAATCCTCCGGGCAGAAATAGGGTATTTAAACCCCTGTTTAAATTTAAACCCTAATAAGGTATATAAACCCCAGTTTTTGGCCAGTCGATTCACAGTATGCTGATTGTTGGTTGCCACTCTACCGCTCTGATTTCTGTTTGTGTACTATCCTTAGACTTGCATTTAAGCCACATTGCTGTTTTTTCGCTGCTCTTCTGGATTAGTAAATATTACCCAGTTTGCCCTAAAATGTTGCTATCCCTCCCTTTTTCCTTCAATTAGCCTTGTGTGATTGCATGACTGCTTGGATCTTGTGTGTGTGTGATTGCAATTCCCCCAATAAAACACATTAAACTTACTTTTGGATCTCCAGTTGGTTCTTCCCTGCAAAAGTACTGGTAAACATGGCTGTAAACACACACACACACCAGTAAAAGTAGCAATGTCTTTGGCCTCTTGCATGCTACACGATTATAGCATTATGATTCCATTTTAAATGCCATGACTGCCTCCTGTGGAATCCAGAGGTTTATAATTTGGAGAGACAGTATAGATCTCTGATTGAGAAGTGTAAAAATGCTGAATATCAACATTCAACATAAAAAGTCATGTGCAACAATGATTTCAGTTTTCCATTAGACCATGATGTGGGAGCACTCATTAAACAGTGCAGTGCAAGGTAGAGCTTAGAAAGTTGCCTATGATTTATGAATATAATGCATTCTGGAGTTGTCCAAAAGTGAGTGGTAATAGCATGATGTACTGGGAAGCAGAGTGTTATCCTACTCCTGTTCAGTTATTGATGACGTCAGCACATCATTATATTAATTCCTCTTAAAGTTAACTTCTAACTCTGTAGTAAGCGTCACTGAGTACTTATAAGACTACATGTGTGCATATGATTTCAACTCAATGAAAATGTTCAATTTACAGAAATATATTTTGCAGTAACAATTAATGGTTCTTTATACTTACTCATCTCCTAACTTAAAGACCATTTTGTGAAGGCCAGCCACATCACTGGACAACCAGTACCACAGAACTTTCTCATGGTCTGCTACAAGAAAATTCAAAGAGGTGGGGAAAACCTTTGTTATGGTTACTAAATAAATATATTTGTAATAAGGTTATTAGTTGTTGCACTTGTCTTTGTACAAGTCTTTATCTCTTTAAAAAGTGAATCTATATGTTCATATTCTTTTTTTTTACATATTGTTTTTAAAAATCAGAATGATCAGTCATTTTCAAAGTTGTGGGCGAGAGAAATTGACCCCTTAAATACCTTCTGTTTGTACTGTGTGCTAAATTTGTTTTTAGATACAGCAAGCAAGGGTGATTTAGTTGGATAGAATTACTGCAAGCTACTGTACTATTGATTTCTGAGATGACTACATTAGGTTAGGACTGAAATAATATTCTTAGCCTGATGGCAATATCTTATGAAAACTTGTCATTAAAGACAGCATGAACATAACACTGTTTCATTGACCCATAAGAAGTAAGATGAGGGTTAACATGACATGTGCTGTTTTCAAATGCCCAGTGTGCTATTCAGAAAATGATGTCAGTGAGATCCTGCTAGGTGTGTAGCAAAACCAAAACAGAATTGGCTTCTGTTTTAATGGATATATTGGTCTATAGTTATTTTCTCTAACATAAGATACATATAGGAACTGCATCAATATGTTGCACTAGTAGATGCTCCATGTTCAAGATTTCCTTCCATTCTAGTCCACCCCCCTGTTCTTGTTGTGTGTCTTCAAGTCAGCTGAAGCTTATGGTGACTTTATGATAAGGGTTTGTTTTTTGTTTTTTTAAGATTCATTCAGAGGTGGTTTGCCATTGTTTTCCTCTAAGGCTGAGAGGGTGTCAACTTTCCCAAGGCCACTCAGGCAGTTTGTATGGCTGAGTCTTGGTCTGTCAGAATCCTATTCCAACCATACCCTCCACCTATCCAGATTTGGCAGGGACAGCTACAACTTTTTCAGCTGCTTTTAAATTGTTCCAGTTTCTCCTCCTCCCATTTTCTCCCTTTGCAATTGCTGTAAACTCAATTTAAAGTGCAAAAGTAGTTCTCAGTTAACTCAGCAGAGGAAAGAGTAGCAAGGTGGCCAGAATCATGCCCTTCCCAGTAGGCCCAGGTAAAAGCAAATTGCTATAATCTCTCCCAGTTTGGGTGCTCTTCCTCATTGATAATTTTTGCTGTCTTGAGAAATATTTCTTAGAATATCCATGGGAACTAGAGTGTTTTTTGCTAACATGACAATTAAGGAATAATCTATGAACTGTTACTAACATTATTGAATTTTTGGAGCATCATAATGATTAAAAGGCTGTTTTGCCTTTTTTTTTTTAGATGTAGATAAAGCATTTGATAATGTTTAATGGAATTACTTAAAGTATTAGAGAGGATGGGCTTTGGTGAAAATATAATTTGAGAAAGAAAGAAAATTTACTCAGTTCAAGAGGCTCAGATTTTAGTAAATGGCAATGTAACAAGATTGAAATACAGAAGGGAACTAGATACAGTTGTCTTCTCTTACCTTTCTTTTTTTGTTTTGGCATTGGAAAACCTACTGAGAGGTGTCAGACAAGATGAGAGAATCTATAGGGTGAGAGTGGGAAAGAAAAACAGAGCTTGTGCAGATGATCTTGGGATAATATGCTAAAACCCATTGGACTCAATGAAGGCTTCTTTGAAAAAAAATTAGGCATTTGAGATATGCTTCAGATTTAAAGTTAATAATGTCAAGACAAAATTGCTGACTAAATACATGAACCCAGAAGCAGATAATGAATTACCTGTTCTTTCAAATTTTAAAGTGAAATAAAGACAATCATGAGCTATAATAGATTATTTCAAAATAACTAAGAAAAATTCTGGAAAGAAAATAAAAGTGATTTAGAAAAATGGAGAGAGTTAAATTTATCCCTTCTGGGTAAAATTGTAACAGTAACAGCAAATGTGTTGCCAAAGTTTCCCTTTCAAATGATCCCTATTATATGCAATGGCAGTAAGAGATTTCTAGATTTGTTTGCTAGGCAAAGAAACCCAGAATAAAACTTAAAACAAAGCAAGATGCTAAGGATGCTTGGCAGTACCTAATGTTATATTCTATTATGATGCCTGTTATTTTCTGTGGCTGAAGGAATGGATATTGCTGAGAGATAAGACAGTATTGGAACCTGAAGGCCATAATTTAAGATTTGGGTGAAATGGTTATCTTTGGCATAATAAAGTTATAGCACATATGGCTAAATTTAAAAATCATTGTACAGTGATTTACACAAGGGTTTGGAGCACAGAACCCTTGTGAAAGTCAAAAAACCACAAGTAACTCTCCCCCACCCAAGTGAGTGTTCCCCCTTGCATTCCCTTCCACCCTCCCCGCTATCTGTTTGCTTTTTGCCTGGGTGTGTGTGCCTTTCTTCTGCACCTGGGCAAAAGGGAGGTGGATGGGAGGGAGAGCCTCATGCACAGAGAAGGCACACGTGTGCCTCCCCCATTCTTCCCTCCCATTCCCTTGCCTTTTGCCTGGGTGTGCATGCGTTTCTTCCATCTGCCTGGGCAAAAAGCAAGGGAGTAGGAGGGGAGACCTGTGCAAGAAGAAGGCACATGAGTCTCTCCCCTCTTGCCTTTTGCCTGTGCACACCTGCCTTCCTTCCATATGCCTGGACAAAAGGCAAGTGAATAGAAGGGGAGAATTGAGGGGCAGACATGTGCATGCCTTTCTTCTTTATATATGTGGCTCCCCTTTCCATTTGCATTCCTTTTGCTGGATGTGGAGAAGGAAGATCTTAACTGGTTTGCTCATATACAGCTTAAAGACATGCTTGCTCAATATAAGAGAAATGCAGGCATAGAGGCTGGAGAAAACAAGTTTTATTTAGAGTTGTGTAGCGATGAGGACCATGTAATTTCAAAAGCATATAAATTGCTTTTGAAATTAGAGATAGAAGATGAATGTGTAAAAGAGTACATGATAACGTGGCCCCGAAATTTTGCACATAATGTTCGTATGGATTTATGGATAAAAATGTGGTGCAAAGATATACAATTTACTTTGTGCATTAATTTAAAAGAAAACTTGTATAAGTTTATGTATAGATGGTATTTAACCCCCCTATAAACTGTTAAAAATGTCCCAGAATGTTTTAAACCAATGTTGGGGCTGTCAAAATAAGAGTGCCCCCCTCCCCGTATGTGGTAGACTTGTAAGAAAGTGAAGTTATTGGTCTAAGATTTATATCTTAATCCAAAAAAAAAAAAAATTAAAGGTAGATTTTGTAATGTTACCAGTAATGTTTCTGTTGAGTTTCAAGCTATTTTTCTTTCCAAAAATTGTGCTTCTGTAAATTTTAAAGTTTCCCTGAGTGTTGATGCTTCCTTTTTGGGTAGAGAAGGTATCATTTTGACTACATAATCAATAATGCTTAGATGTCTAGACTTTAACACTGAAAACAGAAGGAATTTTATCATAATAATCTACTTAGTGACCACAAGTTGCCATTTGTGAGAAGTGATGTATCAGCTTTGGTTTTTAGTTCACTATAAGCAGTTGTCTCTAATAAATACTTTTTAATGAATAGATACTTTCTTTCAGCAAACAGCTTGTAATTCTTTTAGAATAAGAGATCCTAAAAAAGGCTTCAAGATTTTAATTAATTGTTCAGTTTTGTTCAATGTGTGTAGATCAATTAACTGATAACATCAAGAACTCTGAAATGCTTTGAGTTGATTTGCCTCAGAGAATGTTGACTAGAAATAAATCATATGCTCCAGTTTGCCAGACAAGAGGTCATTGTCCATTCAGAAAATATGTGTGGTGAGCATATCTGCTTTTTCTTCCTTTTGTCATTCAAGAGCATCAGAGAAAAAAAACAACCATTCAAGGCAGGCCAAAGTCAATACCTAACTTTAACAGTCAAACTAGATTATTATTATTTTAGCACTTTTTTTTTTTGCAGAGATACTCCCCCCAAGGAATAATAAAAAACATCTGTTTGTCATAGTACATGACTCCCCTTATTTACCTATTTTGCATTTAGTGTGTTTTTGTTTTGTGGGTGAACTAGTTTGATATAATAGCATAATAAAAAATAACTACATGATCTTTTCCCATGTTTGTTTTTTATCCCTCCTTTCCCTCCAAACTTGGCCTCATTTCTTTCTCTTTCTCTATCCCATTGGATAGGACTTGCCCTTTCATTCTTTGCAAAGTATACATATAATGTTATGTTAATTATAATTCCAGACGGCCTTGCCAGCTGGCTTAGCTATTTGTTGTTGTGTACCTTCAAGTCATTTCCAGCTTATGGCTGCCCTCAGGCAAACCTATCATGGGGTTTTCTCAGCAAGAGTTCTTCAGAGGGGGCTTTACCATTGCCTTCCTCTGAGGCTGAGAAAGAGCAACTTGCCCAGTGGGTTTCTATGGCAGAGCAGGGATTTGAACCCTAGTCTTCGAGAGTCCTACTCCAACATTCAAACCACAATACTGCGCTGGCTTTACCACCTAACTATACATTTGGAATAACAGAGTAATAATCCTGCTTCTAAAATAATAGCAATAAGCCATTAGGATAGACACGAGGAATGTGTGGTCTTATAAATATTGTTGGACAACAACGTCAGCCAACAGCACAATCCTTGTTATCCCTGGTGGATGAAATGATGACAATCTGTGAGGAGGTATGGCTGGAATATCTTCCTATAATTTGGGACCATTCAGAGAAGCTGGACTATAACTCCAGTTACCTCCATTTGGCACTGGCCCATCCGAGAAGGGAAGATAGGAATTGTGATCTGCCATATCTGAAGATTTTCAGGCTGGGGAATGCTGCCCTTGAGTGTCATGCTCTAGCTTCATAATGGGGAGAGCCAGCATGTTGTAGTGGTTTGAACATTGGACTATGACTCCAGAGACCAGAGTTCAATTCCCCGCTTGGTCGTGGAAAACCACTTGGTGACCTTGGGCACATCACATACTCTCAGCTTCAGAAAACACCATGAAAAGTTCACCTTAGGGTCCCATAAGTAAGAAATGACTTGAAGGCATACAACAGCAAGCAACAAGAAGTTTGAGCAGGAGCCTTTGAATCTCGAGTGTATACACAAGCTCACACATTTACCACCTATCTCGGTTCATGTTGTTCTTTCAAGTTCCATGCATGAGATAAATTTGAACATCATTCACCGGACAATAGAAATATCTACTCCAATTGCTCTTTTTTGCCTGCCCTGCAATGCAGTCAAATTCACATTTGAGAAGATTTTGCCAGCTGCAGAGACAAGCAAAAAAAACTAAGAAACAGAGGCTGTTAAAGAAACTAGACAGGTCCTCTAATTAAGTGGCACTCTGCTTTAATCTTTGATCAAACCATGAATTGCTTCATAAATTAAGAATATTTTGTCTCAGGTGTCCTTAGCTGAGCACAAATGGTAAGTTCTGTTTTCACATTTGGAGTCTGTCTGTGGCTAGGGATTAATTTTTTTACTTCTATCATCCCTGTGTGTCCATACATTTCCTCTCCCCCATATATATGAGAAATTAGCTTTGCTGGAGCGCCATTATGAGGAGAAGGTGGAGAGTAGTTCTGTATATCATGGAATGGGGAGAGGGAAAGGAATGGGGGGAGCAGGAGCGCAATGGAACAAGGCATTTTGAGGCACTTTCCAATTAGCAAGGATGATCTGCTACTACCAACAACCATTCAGACTTAACTGCAATCTTCCCAGTAGCTGAAGGAAAAATGGATTTTCCAGGAAAACATACACTGCATTCTTGTAATCTATTGTTGATAACTGCTGTCAAGCTGACTTTGACCCTGTCATGAACTGCCCTGTTCATGTTTTGCAGACTTAGGGCTGTGGTTTCCTTGATTGAGTCTATCCATCTGTCATGTGGTTTTTCCTCTTTTCCTGCTGCCTTCTACCTTACCAAGCATTATTATCTCTTCTAGTTAGTCATACCTTTTCATGACATGTCCAAAGTATAACAGTCTCAGTTGAGACATCTCGGCTTCTAGGCAGAATTCAGGCCTCATTTGATCTAGGACCCATTTATTGGTCTGTTTAGAAGTCCACAGTATCCACAGAACTCTTCTCTAATATCACATTTCAAATGAAGTTATTTTCTTCCTCTCAGCTTTCTTCACTGTCCAGCTTTCACAACTATACAAAGAAATTGGAAATACAAGCCTAACTTAGTATTCAATTATCTATCTTTACATTTCAGGATCTCGTCTAGCTCCTTCAAAACCGCCCTGCCAAGTCCTTGACTGTAGTCTCCACTCTGATTAATGACTGAGACAAGGCATGGAAAATCTTGAACTGTTTCAATTTCTTCATTGTCTGCTTTAAAGTTACGTAAATCAGTTGTGGTTATTATTTTTGTTTTCTTCATGTTCAACCATAAACCTGCCTTTGTGATTTCTTCCTTGACTTTCTTCAGTAATGGTTCCAAGTCTTTGCTATTTTCTGCTAGTAGTATGGTATCATCTATATATGTTAAATTGTTGGTATTCATTCCTCCAGTTTTCAAGCCTCCTTCCTCTGAATCTAATCCTGCCTTATGTATGATATGCTGAAGTACAAGTTAAGTAGACAGGGGGATAAAAAGCACCCTTGCTTGGCCCCCTTGCTAATTGGAAACCATTCTGTTTTTCCATATTCTGTCCTGATGGTAGCCTCATGGCCTAAGTACAGGTTATACATCAGGACAATCTAATGGTGTGGCACACCTATTTCTTTAAGTGTTATTTGCTATAATATATAAAGCAGAGGCTGATTGTCTTCTGAAATTCTTTGCTGCACTTTGTTATTCAACCTATGTTTGCAATATGATCCCTAGTGTCTCTTCCTTTCCTGAACCCAGGTTGGACATCTGGCATTTCTCACTCTGTATATAGTAAAAGTCTTTAATATGGACATTTGAGTATCACTTGAGTGTAGCTTCCTTGTCTAAGAAAACCCTATGAAATTCATGAAGTCGCCATAAGTCAGCAGGTGACTTGAAGGCACATACACACACAAGCAGAACACAAAGCATTCTCTGACTATAATTGGTTAGCTAATGAGTGTGCATATATAACATGCATACACACAGAACAAAATGGTGCATTTTTAAGACTGTCATCTGGCCAAATTTGTGATTTTTCCCACAGGCATCTGATCATTGTGAGATCCTGGATCCTGTACAGGGCTCAGCAGCCCATTAACTCAATCACAACTTGTACATGCAAAATCAACATATGGACTCCTGGATCATTGCTTACTCATATTGAATGCACAAGTGCCAGTGACCTGAGATGCATGACTGCACATTCATGCTGTAATGGAGCCAGGTCTTTCAAGGTTAAAGCACTAGGAATTTTTGATTAACAGTTATTGTGATAGATAATGGTTCTGAGGTCAAAGAGCAACTGATTATGCCAGGAACAGAGGTAGTGATTGACCAACCCAGCTTGCAAACATCCCCATCAGTTGAAAGACAAGAGGAGGCAGAGTTGCCACAGCCAGCTCCAGAGGGAGAAGGAACCAACAGTGCTTTCTAGCCATCAATCCCAGAGGAGACTGAAACAAAAAACAGCTCAGAGGGAAGCTGCTTTGGCTAGATTGAGGAAACAGAACAATGGCAAGTAACACCTGTTTTCAGCAGCTATTTAAGTCTGTCAGCGTGGCTTGCTGTTTGCTTGTAGCAAATTACTACACAAGCCTCTCGATCCTGTGCTCTGGCTCCCTCAACCCCTCTGGACGGACTTTTGGCTTCCTGGACATTTTGGATTAGACCTTGACTTGGCTCAGCTCAGTGTTTCCATTAGTTGTTTATGCTGGACACTCCCCACTGCCTCCCCTTCCTTCTAGGGCAAGTGCCTTCGCCTCCCCTTCTTTGCTGGCAGAGAGGCACAGGCAGGGAGTTGGACTCTCACAATTATGAAGATGCCATCTGCCAGCCCTTCCTTCCAGCTCTCTGGTTCCCTTTGAGAGAAGCTACAATCCTCAGAATAGCTGTAAGTAAAGTGGGTTTTTGCAACAGTCATATATTGTGAAGTATCCTGCTGTAATACAAAATCTTCCTGAGTCATTTGGTTCTCCATGGGTGATAAATATGCATCAGCTTTACAAAAGCCCTGTTCCTCTGGGTAGAGATGAAAGCTGATAGAATATTTGTTTTATTAAAAAAACATGCTTCAACCCAGCTGCCTGCCATTGTAGTTTCTCTTTAGAGGATGTGGTAATGGTGTCATAACTGTCATGAAAAGTGTCTGCAAAATTTAGCAGTATCAGTATGCTGTGCCATACTGGTGAGGTGCTTTTTTTCTTTTTTAAATAAACCTGTGTTTAAACCAGACCTTACTCTTCACAGAGACACAAGTGCAGAGACAGACTACTATGCCCTATGTCCTGTTGAGTTAACCTTAGTTATGAGTAATGGTCCCTAGAGAAAGTTAACTGTGTCTATGTTCAGTTGAAATCAATAGGACAAGTTAGTCAGAAATCAAACTTTAGTTTCATGAATTCAGCAAGATTTTGCATGTGTTTGTGGAAATTAGGAATCCAAGTTCAACACAAACAAATCATCCAAAGACTGAAAAAGAGAATATCATCTTCTGACTGTCATTTACAATGTGTACCAAATAACAGCACCAATTGCAGTTGAGTAATTTTAGACTTGGGATTAAATGCTTTTATGAGAGGGCCCCCAGAACTGTTTTTAAGATGGCAGTCTCAACAGTGGTGGACAAGACATTAATTTTGCCTACTTGCAGGTACCTGCAGGAGGTGGTTTTCTCATCCATTACCATGCAGACATCCTTAAATATGGACTGCTAAAAGCACTAGATCCCATCTGATCTTGGAAATTAAGCAGGGTCAAACCCAGTTAGCACTTGGATGGAAAACCACCAATGGATACCAAGTGCTGTAGGCTGTATTTCAGAGGAGGGAACTAGCAAGACCACCTCTGAGTATTCTTTGCCTAAGAATACCTTACAAAATTCATGGGGTTACCAATACATGACATAGAATCATAGAATCATAGAAATGTAGAGTTGGAAGAGACCACAAGAGCCATCCAGTCCAACCCCCTGCCATGCAGGAAAACCCTCAAAGCACTCCCGAGGGTGACAGGTGACATGAAGGCACATACGCACATAAAGTCCAATGTGGACACAGAAGTGCCCTCCATGTACTCAGTGTAGCTTGTTGTTTTTGTATGCCTTGAAGTCATTTCTGACTTACAGTGACTGAAAGGTCAACTTATCATGGGGTTCTTGGTAAGATTTGTTGAGAGCGGGTTTGTCCTTGCCTTGCCTTGCCTTTGAGGCTAAGAAAATGTGACCTTCCCAAGGTCAGCCCAGTTATGTTTCCATGGCCAAGCAGAGATTTGAACTCTGATCTCCAGAGTCATAGTCCAGTGCTCAAACCACTACACCACACTGGCTGAACTAAGCATGGCTAGGATAGACTTATTATTTTATTCTTCCTAGAAGGCCTCAAAATCAATCTCTTAGCATTTCTTACTTGAACGTTGAGTACACTTCTGCTAGACAATGGCTGAGGCTCAGCGAGGTGGTACAATTTTTCCAGATCATTTCAGGGAAAGAGATTAGTCCCTCCTAGCCTAGTAGTGGGGACTTGACCCTTCCTGCCCCCAGGGCATGTTGTCCTTTATTCTTTCCAAAGGTATACAGTACTTCCAAAGGTGGAAGGCCAGTATTTGAAGACCCTCCTGTTCCTTCTTTTGAGTAAGGCCGTGAAGTCTCGCATCACTAGAGTAAAGCCATTTCCTCACTAGACTGTTATAGTGCTAGTATTCCACTTTCAACATCCTATGGAATCTTGGGGTTTGCAGCTTAGGGAGGGGCATTTAGAATCTCAACGGATGAGTTCTTTCACCTCAGTAAAGTACGAACTTAAGAATGCCAAATGATGCGAAAATGGAATAATAGCATTATAAGAGTATTGCATAAGGAATGCCACACACAAGGGGAGTGTTGTGTTACCCAGGGGCATTTTTCAGGAGAGTGCTGATGTTCTATATGTCTGAAATATAAATTGGTGAAATATAAATCAGTGCACTACACTACAGGGTAGTGCAGAAATGGTCTTAGGCAAGGAATACTAAGAGGTGGGTTTGTCAATTCCTTCATTTGAATTATAGCCCATAGCACACACTTGTTTGCAGTCCCCCATTCAAGTTCTAACCAGAGCTGACCCTTAGCTCTCCAGTTGAGAATTCTCAAGGCCCCTCCCTAAACTGCAAACCCGAGGATTCCATAGGGTGTTGAAAGCGGAATAATAGCACTATAATAGTCTAGTGCGGAAATGGCCTAAGAGGTACTAGAGTTCTGTAAGGTCATTTTAAAAGCGTGTCTCTTTCTTCTTTGTTATTTGAATTGCTCTCCGGGACGCTAGAAACCGTCTGGAACAGCCGGCCCTAAGCGAGAGTGGGAGAAATGAGTTTGGCCAGTGGGCACAAACTTCCCAACCCCGGCGACTACGTTTCTCCCCAGCCTCCCAACCGCCTGATTGCAGAGCGGACAGTCGGCGCTTTGCCGCGGCTCTCTCCGCCGTGCCCGAGGCTCAGCCTTTTTCTCCCGTTCTTCGGGGCTTCAACAGACAGCACCTCCACCCGCGGCTCCCCTCGCTGGAGTCTGTTGCGGCTCTTTCGCTTGTTTTGGATCACAGCTCGGTTTGTTTTTTCCTTGAAACTCCCCCCGCCTCCTCCTCCTCCTCCTCCTCTCCAGATCGGACCTTTCCTGCAGCGGGAGATTCCTGGTCCTCTATTTACTTCTCAAGAGGGCGATGAGAATAAGGCAGCTGCTGTTTGCCATTTTTCCTGGTAGAAATTGAGCTCCCCGGAGCGTCATCAGCCCCTTTGCGACTGCGGGGCTGGAGATCTCTGGTCTTCTCGCTGGATCTTCAACCCCCTCCCTCCCCCCGCCGATCCATTTCTGCTCCCCCCTTCGGATGGTCCCCCCAGCCCTGCCGAGGGAAGATCTGGCGAGGCGAGGCCACGGAGGCGGCTGAATGCCCCGCGCCTTCCCCGCTCGGCGCCGATGGACCTCCGCGGGGCAGTCGGTGACTGATGGAAGCTGCAGGAGGACGAGTGGCAGCGGCGGAGACCAAAGCACCGGCGGCGGCGGCGGCGGCGGCGGCGGCATGGAGTGGGAATTCAACTTGCTCCTCTACCTGGCGCTTTTCTTCCTGTTGCTTTTCCTGCTCTTCCTGCTCCTCTTCGGGGTCATTAAGCAGCTGAAAAACTCCGTGGCCAGCACGGGGGCTCTCCAGCCCGGCCGCCACTCGCTGCGGGAGCCGTGGGGCTTCTGCCGCGAGCAGACCCTCTGAGGAAGGGGCCGAGGAGAGGGGGCCGCCGCGCCGCCGGGGGCGCCCCAGGGACCGAAAGCGGGGCCTCCGCTGTCGCCCTCCTCCCAACGCGTCGCCCGAAGCGGGTCCGGCGAGGTGGAACTCAGACCCAGGTGGGCTTTCCCCCCATTTCTTTTCTTAAAAACAGGGGGACCGGGCTGCCCGGGTGAGTGGCATTTGGATCTAAAGCAGAAGCTGAAAGCTTCCGTCCAGGATATCCTCGGGCGTGTTAGTTCCCCCAAGTCAAGTTTTATATGCCATCTCTCGCCTAGAATCATAGGCCATTTCCGGACTAGGCTGTTACAGTGCTATTATTCCACTTTCAACATCCTGTGGGATTCTGGGGTTTGCAGTTTAAACTGCAAACCCCAGGATTCCATTGACTGTTGAAAGTGGAATAATAGCACTATAACAGCCTAGTGCAGAAATGGCCATAGAATCACAGAGTTGGAAGAGACCACAGGGAGCATCCAGTCCAACCGCCTGCCATGCAGCAACCCACATCAAAGCATCCCAACAGATGGCCATCCAGTCTCTGCTTAAAAACCTCCAAAGAAGGAGAGTCCACCACACTCCAAGGCAGCGTATTCCACTGCTGGACAGCTCTGACCCTCAGGAAGTTCTTCCTGAGGTTTAAGTGGAATCTCTTCTCCTGCAGTTTGAATCCCTTGCTCCTTGTCCTAGTCTCTGGAGTGGCAAAAAATGAGCCCGCTCCCTCCTCCATGTGACATCCCTTCAAATATTTAAACTCATGTGTAGCATTGGAGCATCAGGACGGTGTCTGCTCTCCACTTCAGCTTCCCTTCTGCAAAATGTGACTAGTGTCCTACCTTCAAGGGATGCTGTGCAATTTAAAAAATAAATCGGATAAAGAACAGCAGTTTTGTGACAGCCAGTAGGGATTTCTCTAAGCACCCCATTGGTCTGACAGAACTATTCTCTGCAGACCTGATTTCTTGTTTCATCGTTCAATTTGGCTTTGTTTTTTGGTCCTTGCTGTGGTATACATTGCCTGCCTCATGCACCTTTTAGGGGAAAAAAAAGTGAGAACCAGCCTCTGTTTAAATGAACCAATTAAGCTCTACCTTCAGTGGAAGTCTTTGATATGTTAAGCAGCGGGATGGGGGAGATTTTTTGCAGATTATTGAGGTAACGCAGAAGTGCTTCCAACACTTCAAAAGTGCTGTAACTCATTGCTGTCCGTATCATGCATTAAGTACATCTGTCCATTGTCTCCTTTTCCAAATTCTAATGTTCACTATTTAAAAAAAGAACTAACAATCAGATCCATTATTAATATTTACATGTGTCTTCCCTTCCCTGCCCTGTTACTTTTAGATTTAGTTATTTCATTTGAAGTCATCTATCTATACATCCCACACTTTTGCTATACATCTTTTTCTTTCTTTCTTTTTCTTTTTTTTGCCTTGGTTTGGTCCCAAGAAGACATTTTATGCTGGAGTGACAGGAAATGGGTCAATCTCACATTTCTTTGCAACATTATAATTTGGTTCAATTTTCTGTCATATCTCTCTTACCCTTCCTCCTTCCTTCATAGATGCAGCCAAAACGATGAGGGTTTGCTTTTCATCAGGTGTGGAAAAACCCTGCAGCGTTTGTTGTTTTCTGGAGAAGCTGGGAACACTATATTTTTCTATAGCTGTTAAATAGGACTTACTCTGAACCAAAGCTTGGCTCCAAAGCTCATCCCAGTGTTAGAGCTTAGGCTTCTAAATTTAAGGAACAATGAAAAAGATTGCTTTTGAGCAACACATTGTGCATTTTCCTCACCATCTGGGAAACGCAGCTTGTCTTCAAGCATCTGTCAGTGTGGACCAGGGATTCCTCTCTAGGTGAAATGGTTGAACTTCCAGTCATGCTTATTATGCTCTTTTAGTTTTGTCTGTTTTTGTTTTATAGTTACAGTAGTAACTATTGTCCTCAATGAATTCAAGGTATCACACTTTGTTTTCTCCCTACCAGTTTATCCTCACAACAGTCTTGGGAGGTAGATTTGGCTGAGACACGCAACAGACCCATGGTCACCTGGTGAACATAATGCTCTGTAGGGATTTGAAACCCTGTTGCCCCAGTTCTAGTCTAGCATTTTAACCATTACAAAATGCTGTAGTAATTTGCATGTTTACTTAGAAGTAAGTCCCAAATACCCTAAAGGCACCAGATCCCATTTGATCTTGAAAGCTAAGCAGGGTCAGCTCTGGTTAATACTTGAATGGGAGACTGCCAACAAATACCAGGTGCTATATGCTATACAGTATTTCAGAGGAAGGAACTGGCAAAACCATCTCTGAGTATTCCTTGCCTGAGAAAACCCTATGAAATTCATGAAGTTGTTGTAAGTCAACAGGCAGTGTGAAGGTGTGTGTGTGTGCATGCACGCACGCACACATGTCCCTAGTATTTCTCAGGGGCTTGTTTGTGGGAATAAGATGGCAGCTTAATTTCAGAGAGTTAATGGAAAGTCTCTTACTGTTGCTTAAAAGCTGCCCCAAAGTCCACACTTTTATTGTTTGCTGCTAGGATTCTCATGCATTTCTCAGTGCAGTCTCTCCCTTTTGTATAGAATATGTCATCCAGTTTTATGAGTACCGAAGTCTGTAGTCGAAAACCATTACAAGACACTAATCAAAAAGAACACGGCAATTGATCCTAATAGATGGAGATGGTAGATTGGGTTTCTTTAACTGCATTCCACCTTCTCCCTTGCCTTTACCTCTGAAATTAGGACATAGAATCTGCCAGATCCTAATGATCTCTTCCCTTGTCCTGTATTTTAATTCAGTCAGTTATGTTCATAACCACCTATTTGTTTGACTTCAGAAGGCTTTTTTTTTTTTACATCCAGAGCATATTTAAGTCCTAGTGATATCAGTGGGATACAAATGTGACTAATTGGTTCTTGATCAGTGGTGGGGAACATTTGGACTGCACACATCTACTGTTCCCTTTCTCTGGCATCCAATCGCTGACTGACGCTTGTCCCTGTATGCAAAAACTTCTAATCGTGAAAAAAAACAGTTAATCCGGGGCTGATTTTAGGGAACCCCCTGTAGGTACACAAGGGCTGAAACTGTTCCCTGCAGCCACTGGAGTTGCGACCAAAATGGTAAAGGGTTTGGAGGCCATGCCATATGAGGAGTGGCTTAGGGGGCTGAGGATGTTTAGTCTGCAGAAGAGAAAGTTAAGAGGGGACATGATAGCAATGTTTAAATATTTGAAGAGATGTTGAAGGGGGTTGGACTCAATGGCCCCTGGGGTCTCTTCCAACTCTATGATTCTATAATTCTATGATAGCCATGTTTAAATATTTGAATGGATGTCACGTTGAGGAGGAAGCGGGCTTGTTTTCCACTGCTCCAGAGACTAGGACAAGGAGCAATAGATTCAAGCTGCAGGAAAGGAGATTCCACCTGAACCTCAGGAAGAACTTCCTGATGGTCATCGCTGTGCGGGACTGGAATATGCTGCTTCGGAGTGTGGTGGAGTCTCCTTCTTTGGAAGTTTTTAAGCAGGGGCTGGGTGGCCTTCTGTCAGGAGTGTTTTGTTTGGGTTCCTGCACATCAGGGAATTGGACTGGATGGCCCCCGTGGTCTCTTGTGGCTCTATGTTTCCATGATTGTACGGTTCTATGCCCACTCTGTTCTAGATCCACTCCCTTGATTCTGTCAGGAAATCCCATTCAAGTGAGCATTTCATCTGATAGTCAGCCACCCTCTCTGTTCTATAGGCCGAATTTGGTAGAATGAACAAGATTGCATTTTTCAGATGCGAACAGAGCAGAAAGCTTTGGAAATGTTCTCTGGCAATCCTGGGGTCCAGGTTTATCTGGGTGATGTGTCTGCTGTTCTAGATTCTTAGAGGAATCTTGCTGGTTTGTGGTGAAAAAAATCTGCATGTGTCTAAGGGTTGGCTTCCATGAAATGGAATGGTAGTACACTGAGGACAGTTAATGGAAGTACTTCTTCAGGCTTGCTATGACAAATCATTGCTGCCAACCTGTACAGCTTTAAAAAGCATTTAGACAATTTGATGGAGAATAAAGCTCTTCGTGGCTACTAGCTAGTATGTTTGTATGTTGTCTCCAGCAGTTATACCCCTAGACAATATTTGATGGAGAATGTGAACATGGCCTGCCAGGAGACTTTGGTTGGGCTCTGTGAGAACAGAATTCTGGACTAGTGGGGTTTCTGGTCAGCTCCAGCAGGGTTCTTCTTGTGACCTGTTTTTATTATCATCGTCATCCCTCAGTTATGACACTAAAGTTGTGATGAGTCCTGGCTAAAGTCAAGTTACAAGAATTCTTAGCCATAGAATCATACGTTAAATAAGGGATGGTAAAGATGTAGCCATCCAGATGTTGGATTGTAAATTTCAGCAGCCCTAGCTAGAATAGCTAATAGTGAGGAATGCTGGGAATTGCAGTCCAGCCACATCTGGAAGCTTACATCATTACTACTCTTGGACCATATTTAATATTAGTCCTACCTAGAATAGACCTATGGAAACCAGTGGGACTCAATTTAATTGTGACTAAGAATTTCTGTTCATTTGTAAGTGTCTAATCTAAGTAGAAGGTGGATTCAATCTAATATATTCCCCATTGGAGGCAGGATGCTGGTTTCAAAATTTAAATTTATGGTCTTATTTTAGCATTGCATGTTTGCTCAGATTAACAGGCTCTTTAACAGAATTTTTTAAAGGCAGTACTGTATTTGGATCCCTGCCTTCAAAACAAATCCAATGCAGTTTCCCTGTAAGAGGTTTTCAGAGCTGAACCCTGAGATTAACAGATGTGAAATCAACAGTATGAGAATACAAGCTCCTAGTTTCTCTAGCCCTTGTTGCTACATTTATTTTATTTGGCCAGATACCTTTGTAAAGAAGCTTGGAAGTGCAGACTCCATGGATCTGAATGAAGATAATTGTCAAAGGGTATACAGGGAATACTTGCATCTGTCTGCAGTTTAGAGAGGAGCAGACAGAACAGGTCAGAGGCTAACAGTTGTTTGAAATAAAAATTACATGTATGGTTAAGTGGTTTCATCTGTATTAAAAGTCTTGGCTACTTTTAATCTCTTAGATTAAAGACTAGACTGTTAATTTTCTTATGGAAGGATGCTTGTTATCAAGTCCTGACCATGAGCTCAGTGGCTGTGTTCTGACAATTACAATTTTCAGGTGGAACACACCAGTGAAGAAGATTCTGCTCAGCAACCAGTTACTGGGTGAAAGTCAGGTAAGTGATTTCTTTCATAAGGCTTGACACCTGCTGATAGCTGCTAGGTTACACCCTTATAAACTATCAGTGTGCAAATGCTATCTGGCTAGCACTGTAAGAACTGTTCTGCTGTCCTATAAAGTATATGAATCCTCCAGTGTCCTTGGTCAGTATTTGACATTATTTAACACCATATATGAGCAGAGAGATACTACTGACTTATGGGCAAAGTCTTAGGTTTCTTGGATGTAGGAAGGTTGATTTTAAATTGTATCTCAGCAAAAGTCACTGGCCATGTTTTCATGTCACCTTAAGCCATGGACAGGAACTCTTGGTCCACATGTGGCATCCTTATCTCCACCCCTCCTAAATTTTGCCACCAAAATTTGATGGCAAAGTAGTAAAAGCCCTTTGAAACAAGCAAAAACTTCATTTTTTAAAGAGCATTTTGTAGTTTGCTTGAAATTTGACCGTGAACTGCGAAAAGCCTTTAAAACTGAAATATGAATAGTGTAGCTTACATTCCTGAAACTATTGCATGCGCGTGTGCGTGCGCGCGCGCGCGCGCGCACACACACACACACACACACACACACACACACACACACATCTAAAGCCACTTGGAAGCACAGTTTTCTCCCTAAACATTACTTTGGGTCCTCCCCAGCCTGAAACAGCCAAAAAGTATTCTTTGAAGTGACTATAAGGCACTGTAACATCACTTCTGGTTCCCTAAGATGGCAGCGGTGTAACCCACATAGGATTGTGAGGACCTGAAGATAGCTCTCCAGCCCTCCAAATGTACCCTGCTGTGCTTTAAAAGAATAATTTCCTTCTTGTTCTTTTTTGTCCCCCCCCCGAAATTCAGTAGTAATTTGGAATTTGCCACTGAATTTTTCCAGCGTGGTGGCAAGGAGGAAGGAGGGAGTATCTACCAAAGTTGTGCATTTCTGGCCTAAAGAAGTGATGTCACATCAGTGTGATTTGTCATGCATGTGCCCGTCATCCCTGAGAACACATCTACATTTATGGTAACTATTGGCTAAGGGACTTTTTTCCATTCTCCTGTATCAGTGCGGTAAAGTTTGTAGAACATTTCTCTGGACGCTACTTTGTAATAAAAGGCTGCATTTCCAACTGCTCATATCTGTGCAATTTAAATTTAATTTAAATTTAATGAAGTAAATTTAATACAAGAAACAAACACAATGTACATCTTATCCCAAGCTATCTTTCCTCTTTCTTTGTTCTAGGTAGCAGTACATTTTCTTACTTCATTGAACTAATTAATGCACTGCTAAAGGATGACTAATCTTCCTGAAATTACTTTGAACACATGTCTTGAGGTTGTCTTTCTCTCATCCATTGTCCCATTTTTCTTCTTGACCACAGAAATGACAATTTTCTTATTTTTCTGATATATGCTTTTTAGATGGATCCCATCTGTCTGTTTAGTATTTTTATCCCGCTTTTCTTTATAAATATTCAAGGTAGCAACCAACTACACAAAGATATTTATAAAATGTTCAAAACAGTCAAATTAAAATTATAATAACTAATATGCATGTAATACATTAGATTAAGCAGCCGTTACTGGAGTATTAAGAGCCCAGCTTTGCAGAGCATTTGATTTCTTGATTAGCAGGATGCCATTGTCATCTTAGACAGCCAGTATGCTGTAGTGGTTTGGGCACTGGACTATGGCCAGGGTTTGATTCCCTACTTGGCCATGGAAACTCACTGGGAGATCTTGGCTGCATCACACTCAACCACAGAAAACACTGTAATTGGTTTGCCATAAGTCAGGAATGACTTGAAGGCACACAACAACAGCAGCAACAACAACAGTTTCAGCTACTAACCTCATCAAGTTCTCAGACTCCTTTGAACAGGGGGTTGAATTTTCCCAGCAACAATATATTGTTGTGAACTATTATGATTGCACTACAGAGTATTTGTGATTGCTGTGGATTGGTCCTGAATGGACAATTGTTATTGTAGTTGTGTCCCTTCAAGTCATTTCTGACTTATGGTGACCCTAAGGCAACCTTATCACAGGGTTTCCTTAGCAAGATTTCTTCAGAGGAGATTTGCCATTGCCTTCCATTGACACTGAGAGAATATGAATGATCCAAGGTCACTCAACGGGTTTCCATGGCTGAGCGGGGATTTGAACCTGGGTCTCTGGAATCCTAGTCCAACTCAAACCACTATGCCATAATTAAGACCTGTTAACTTTATGAAAAGCTTACTCCTGCTGGTGGAGATGACAGCTGCTAGAAATGGTTTGCTGATATGGATCAGCATTGCTGCCTACATTTTAGGTTTCTCCTTAGAGATGGAAGAATGGGTATTGTCAGGAAGAACTGCACTTCAACATTTATTACTGATCACAATCTTATTTAAAAGACTCAGAAAGCCTGATCAAAAAGATATGTTCCATAGAATATCGGGTGAATACTGAGTTTGCCGTTTTCAGATATTTTCTGAGCTGATCATGGTACCAGAAGACCACCTATGTTTGTGAAGAGTTTTGAAAGAATTTAAGCATATAAATTATTTGGCATGAAGCAATTTTGTCTCCTACATAAAATGCAGTGTGATTCAGAAACCACATATTCTTTTCTGGAGTTGAATGATTGAATGAACACTTAGAGAGGCCAAGAGAGGATTAACGAATGAATACCTAGAAATGTCAGATTTAAATAGTTAAAGAGAAATAAATAAGTGGCTACTTTTTGGGGAAATATAACCTTAAATGCATAAGAGATGCCACTGTAGTACTTAGATGTACTTGGCAACAAAAGGAAAAAGTTTTAGCCAGTTGACCATGATTACATATGAGAGCCTATAGACGGTTAGCAGCAAGTAATTGCTAGAAATATACTGATCAAATACATGAAAAACATTAAAAATAACACAAGCTGGATGACATGGCTAGTTGACAGTGCAAGGGAAAAAGGTGATCCTCTACAAGTAATGATAAAAGCACCTGGAAGTCAGGAATTCAGATAGCTATCTGATCTAATTCCCATAATCTCTAAGGTAGATAGATGAAATGATTAATTAATAATGCATTATATGTTGTCTGACAGTTCCAGCAGAATCCCAAAGTTGGTTCACAGAATATTAAAACTACAATATCAATCTTTTTAAAAACACATAAAAATCACCATCTATTGGCTCCTTTGTTTCTCAGTAACTCCTGTTTTTACTTTCAAGCCTTATAGCATGTGTTCATTAACTTCTTGATATTGTGAACACTGCAGTGGTTAAAAAAGTTGTGATTAGAATGGGAAATTTTGTAAACCTGTGCCCAAGTTAAAAACTTTGGAAACCTACTGAAAAGCTTGTGAACATGCATACTGAATGCCATTTAATACTCATTAGTTACACCCTTTGGTTGCCCTGTTTTAATCAGAATCACAGTAGTTATAAAGGAGCAGAATTTTATTACAGAGTATACAGCTGGCTTGTGAGGTTCAATTTGCTTCCTATTCCCAACTCCTTATTCCCACAAAAATTTGAAATAGACCTGGATGGGTATCTCAATAGAGAACTTGAAGGTTTGGAGGCCTCTGTGACTTCAAGTATGTTTTCACCTACCCCATATTATAAGTGTCCATATACTTGGCAGGCTGTAGAAACTTTTGCACTTAATAACAGTCTTTGGGCAGCATACTAGGAAAATAACAATTATTCCCTGAAAGGCATATGGTTATAATTAAACTGCACAATTATAACAAGTCAGTAGCAAAAGGTGTATCTGAGAGGCAGACAGCAATCACTGATCTTCTGTCACTTAGTATTCACTAATGTACGATTCCTCCTTATAGTTTCTGTATCGTTTGAAATTTTCAAAATACTTTACAGACTTTCTTATGATACTATCCGTCCCCTGCCATAAGATAGGGTAAGGCACTTGTGTACCCTACAGATGTCCCAGTTTGGCAGGAATACTCCCAATTAATCCCGTCATTCCACTTTTACAACTACTTTTAAAATTTCTTAGGCCATTTCTGCACTAGACTGTTATAGTGCTATTATTCCACTTCCAACATCCTATGAAATCCTGGGGTTTGCAGTTTAGGGAGGGGCCTCAAAGGTCCCTCCCTAAACTGCAAACCTCAGGATTTCATAGAATGTTGGAAGTGGAATAACAGCACTGCAACAGTCTAGTGTGGAAATGGCCCTAGTTTTTCTCTTCTTCTCCCACTTTCCTCTTTTGCTTTCAGCTGCTCCAAACTGAGTTCAAAGTGTGAAAGTAGTTTGTACTCAATTAACTCAACAGGGGGAAGTGGAGAAGGGAGGGGAATCTTGCCCTTCCTAATAGGCTCAGGCAAAAGCAAACCACTGCAGCCTCACTTAGCTTGTGCGTTCTTCCTTATTTATAACTGTTGCCTTCTTGACCACACTCTGATATTTCAGGGTGGCATATGTCCCAGTTTTCATCTGTGAAATGTTGGAGGGTATACAGATGTCTGTGGTAGCAGATAGTGGTGTGTGTGTGTGTGTGTAGGATTGTGTGTGTACCTGGTTGTTGTCCCTTAGCACTTCCTCTTGCTTCTCTGTGTTGGAGAAAGTTTATGGGTCCAGGGCATTCTTTGCTGCACCCTTTAAATTATCTTGCTTCCCCTAGAGTGAGATCCAGTTGCCAGTCTGGTTGGCTACTGTATATAGAATGAAGTGACAGCTTCTCTTTTGCCTCAGGCAGCAAAATGTCTTCACCTCCTTCAAAAGCCACATAGTTTCTTTATTTATATCCTTCTCTTTCCCCAGTATGGGATCCAAAGTGGCTCAGAAAAAGAATAAAAACAAAATATAGCTAAAAAGCAATCAGTGTTAATACTGAACAATTTTTTTTTAAAAAAATAAGCTATCTGTTACAACCAAACGCTGCATTTACTGTTTTAAAATATAATAAGAAAGGTTGGAAGGAATCACAATACTACCCATTTGTTAAAAAAACCCCTGTTCAGCAGCGAATGTGGAAGGAAGAGCTTGAACCTGGCTTTTCCACATATGCTAGTGTCTGTTTCCAGGAGACTGAACTAATTCTGGGCTCCCAGATCTTTTGGTCACTGCTGAATATAGGGCAGGAGGACAAGGTGGAGAAAATGGGATGAAGGGAAAGTGTGGGAGAGACTCTCCCTCTCTTTCTCCCTGCACCCCACTACTCCCACAGTCTGCAGACTGATCAGACTGAACTGTCCTATTTACTTTCAGTTAGCTTGTAATCTGTGTAATGCAAAGTGTTAATAATTTGCTCAGGTGAGATTATCTTCTCTTTCCAGATGGACCTCCTATCCTGCTGTGCACCATGATAGAATGCCTTATCATTTGTCCTTGGGAAGAAAGGATATGGATGTTCTATAAGAAAAAATAATCTGTTTCAAAAGGCTGTTATGTTTAGAGAATGGACAAATTGCAGAGTAACCAATAATTGGCATGCAACATAGTGAATGTGTTTCAGTGATAAACTATATCTTTTTTTTCCAAAACGCTTGTCAGTTTTTCTCCCTCTCTGAAGTATGTTTCCCTTCCTTCCTTCCTTCCTTCCTTCCTTCCTTCCTTCCTTCCTTCCTTCCCTCCTTCTTTTGATCCGCCTTCAAAATATCTTTTCTCTATGGGACAGTGTCCATGGCAAACGCTGAATGGCAGTCATTTCTTTTGACAGCAACATACACCAAAATGAACACTCATGCAGCAATATCATCTCCTCTCTGCCACCTTTACCCACCTTGTTTTACAAATTAAACTTCCTGTCTGCTGTGATTTATGTATCTGTCTTTCTGGAAACACAAAACTGAAATAAAATTACTTGTAGCTGGATGAAAGAGCACTCAGCTTTACCGCTGATGATGAAGAGAACAGAAATCCTTATTTAATAATCTTTCTTAAAGACCTATTAAGCCAAAACATCGGTCAATAGTAATCCATTCAGCAGAGTTTACAATGTTTGCTAATGATTTTAAACTACAAACCTGTAGTGGCCTTGTTACATAAACATCCTCCATCTGATTGCATACAATGTGTTCATGATAATCTGTATGTGATAAAGCACTGGGGGCACCATTGCAAAATGGCTGCCTTGGTGGGTGTGGCCAGTCACACAACATTCATTTCCCAAAAACGCCAGTTGGTGAGGCTGAAAGGCAGTTTGCTCCAGAACTGTATTCTAGGCCTGTACATAAAATGATTCCTTTGCATCTACAGTTTTTATTCCAAGAAGTCTCCCATTTCACAGAAAGGCCAGCCAATTCTTTTCTTAAACCACCTCTAAAATTCATACTTCCCAGTATGTTTTCTTACAAAGTCATGCCATTCCAAATCACAAACAAGAACCACACACCACACATTGCAAAAACATTAGAAAACATGTGCTCTCTCTCTGGTTCACCCCAATCACATAGCCTCTGGCATTCTTGGTGAAGGTTTGTCTTACACACAGGTACCCCACATTCTTATCAATTTACCATATTCATCCATCATGGAAACATTCAGCCCTCTACTTCTCAACTCCAAAATGTCATAATAGCAACTAAAGATGTATTAAAATCTTTCAGTGCACATTTTTTATAAAAAGGGAGAGACTTTGCTGTACGCCATGGCCTACTGATGTCGCACTGGCGACTCCAGCCATACAGGGAACCATCTGAGAGCTAACGTTCTGAAGACCTAGGAGTATGTATCTATTCAAAGTTGCAATCTATTGCTCATGGCATTCAGCGAAAAGCAAAAACTATAATTTGATTATGCTGAATCTGGGAATGCATCTTAGGTTTTGTCTTTTTTACATTGTTTAAAATATTTTATTGTGTTCATGATAACAGAGTCCTGTCAATTGTCAAAATGGTGTACAAATAAAAATCCAAAATGATAGGTACATAGCATAGAATCTTAGTTGTTAGCATCTAGTGATTGTGTTTTGCACTCTGTTGTTAATATTCAGGTTTCATATATACTTTGTGAGAAGTGTATTACAGATAATGCATGTGAAAACAGCCATCGCTCTTTGAACATTTCAATTTTGTAAGGATGAGATCAACTACTGCAAAAGAATGGATGTAAAAGCAACAGATATCCATGCAAGACCTGGATGAAAATGTCTGTGAACAAGTTAGGGGAAGAATTTTCTTTCCCAGTAAGAAGCTGAAGTTACATACTGTATCATTCTGATGGGAAATGAGAAGGAGTTTTGAGCAAATCACTTTATTACAACTAAGGAAGAGAAACCAAATCCTGACATTGTTGTATAAGCCCTTTATATGACTGCAGTTGCAAAATATTATACGATAGAGAGTGAAATACCAAATAAATTGCTAAATCACTTCATAGCAGCAGCAGACGTTATTGAAAAGAAAATTCAGCAGTTCTACTTAATAAGATATTCTTCTGTCTGAAGCAAAGAAGAAGACAGTATCTGACTCCTATTCCATATGCAAAAGCTTAGTGGACTGGAAGTTTAATCTTACTTCAGCACTGACAGTGGTACAGTATTCCTCCCTTCACCTGTAGGTTAAGGCTTACAGGCTTCATTGAATACAAAACCTTTCTCCTCCAAAACTGAGCTGCCATTTGTTGCCTCTCTGATGAGGCCCACCCTGATGGGAACGGATGGATTTGGATTTGTAGTGTGTGATACTCAACAAGAACCCAATTTATGTGGTTGCTAGTAGTAGATCACTTTTTCAGATCCATTGCTGATAATCTGGATGATAACATTAGGACCGCTTGAGACCCACATTATAGTTGTTGCTGATGCCATGGAAAAATATGAATTAATTCACATCATGCTAAGGGAAGTCCTGTTGATTACATGGTCTCCACGTTAGCTTGTTGGGAGTCATATGGGAGTTGCCAGATGGGATAAAGTTAGGTGAACCTGCAGTATACACCCTGTTTGTAAGAACTTACGTTGCCCTGCGATTGCCATGATTTTCATGATCTCACTAGTAACTTTCTGGAACTCTGCAATTGTACACATCATGGACATAACTTAGAATATTTCAGCTTTTGAACTGCAAATCCCAGAATCCCCCAGCCAATAGAGAAAATTTTCAAGGGAGCACATTGAAGCTCTGATCATGGAGACTGTGTGTCTAGCCTCCATAGGGAGGCACTAGCTTGCCACAAATGTTCTTTATTCATTGACATGGTCCAACCTTGACCATTCTTCTCTGCTTCAAATACTGGATTTATTGAGTTTTGTTAAACAAATATGTCAGGAAGTACAATTAATGTGGGGAGTAGAAGAATGAGCTAAATAAGAATAGAACATAAATAGTTCAGGTGGCTAGTGCTGAATACACAGCTACAACATGCTTCTCATCTGGAGAACATCTTCCATTCTGTGAGGAATGGCAGATTCATAAGGCTTTAATTGCTCTCCATCAGTGCCCATTGGCCCCAGTTTTTTTAGTTGGTGAAGCTAATTACTTAAACATAAGCCATCAGTTACACTGGAAGCTGGCAGCTACAATGTCAGCAGAACAGAGATTCCGCTTTGGGTTTTACTCTAAGCTTTCTAAGTCCAGTACCTTTGATAGCTCCTTTAAAATTCAGACTTAAACCCAGAGTAGGTTCACTCCTTCATTGACATCAGAACCTCTACCCTCCACTGATCAGTCAAGTCTTAAGCCTTTACATTGCCTTGAAGTATCTTCACGGCAGAGAGGCCCATGTACCGTAAAGGGGTAGATAAGTCCTCTTAGTCCTGGCTTTCCTAAATGTATATGTGAGTTTAGAGCAAACCACAACCTCTCCTGCATTTGCCACATTTGCCACCGAGTACTTAGGATGGGAGAAAGATGTGAGGCTTCATTTCCATTTGAGATTGTAGTACAGCTCTTTAAAACACTGGGTATCTGGTGCTTAGTTCTGTGTGAAAAAGCAGAAAGTGCTTCTTTTTTTGGTATTACTGTTGTTGCTGTTGTTGTTGTTGTTAAAACTGGTGGTGGTGATTTTTCACTTCCAGCTGCCTCTTCTCAGACCACTATCAATCCTAGTCTGGAGGCCTCTCCGATCCTTAGGAGTTGGTTCAGGAGCTCTGGCAGGTTGCTCTGGGAAAGTACACGTCTTCTTAAGAGGCAACATGATAGCTATATTTAAATATTTGAAGGGGTATCATATGAAGGATGGAGCAAGCCTGTTTTCTGCTGCTCTGGAGATTAGAGCACGGAGCAATGGCTTTAAACTTCAGGAAAAGAGATTCTATCTAAACATTAGGAAGGACTTCCTGATAGTAAGAGCAGTTTGACAGTGGAACATGCTGCCTCAGTGTGGCGCAGTCTCCTTCTTGGAAGTTTGTAAACAGAGGTTAGATGGCCATCTGCCAGAAGTTCTACGATGGTATATTCCTGCATAGCTGGGGGTTGAACTTGATGGCCATTGTGGTCTCTTCCAACTCTGATTCTATAGGTCTCTATTATATATATATACTTCACTAACAGGACGGCATCTGCATTTGTCCTGTTGAATAAGGAGCCCAGAACTTTTTGTAAGGAATGTGTGTGTGTGTATGTTTGTCTGCACAGGAGCTGAAATTGACAGGCAGGCTATTTATTTTGCCTCCTTGCAGCGAAAACGACATAGGGCTCCTGTTGCTTCAACTGGCCAGATCATTTTGCAGTAGGTGTGTCAGCCCACCTGTTCTGGGGTCCATGCTGTTAAATAAAATATAAACCTACAGTAATGTAATGCTAGTGCAGTTCTCAGTGAAGAACTCACTCATGTCAAAGCTGTATATAGTATTGTGGCATCAATTCAGTTTTGCTAATGTTTACTCTGTAATCTGATCTAAGAGCTCTGATTAGGGAAGAGAGGCATCTTTATGCCCTGACTTTCTTCTGAATGATCCTCAAGGCTACTCTTTCAGTAGACTGCATATAAAATAACTCCAAATACCACCCCTCCCCAATCCAGAGGCCCTTAGGATGTTTTATTTCGGCCTTGCAGGCCTAGGGGAACCTGCAATTAGAAGAGCAGAGGCTAATGGTTATCATCATCATCGTCATCATCATCGTCATCATCATCATAATTTATATCCCACTTTTTTCCTCAGAAGGACTCAAAGCAGCTTACAATAGTTTAAAAAGAAAACAGTTAAAACTGTTAACGTACAAAAGTTAAAACACACTTTAAACAAACAGTAGTAATTAAAACAAAGTTAAAATACATTTTAAGAACAACAAATAAATCGCAGTTAAAATAACCAGCACCTTTCTTCACAATAATCATGCATTAAATGACTGCCAAAATAAGAATGTCTAATTGTCTCCGGAAAGAAGGCAGGGAGAGTGCCAGTTTGACCTCTCTAGGAAGGGAGTTCTGGCCACACTGGTCATCCGCTTGCCATAGCGTTCTCTCTGGGAAGGCAAGGTAACCTCTATTGTAAAGCAGGGTTTGAGGGTGAATGGCAAGGACCCTTGGAAACACAATGCATTTTCAGAGAAAAACTAGCATGAGTAAAGTGAGAGTTGCTTCTCTGCATCAGTCTCTTACTACCCCTATGTATACTGTGAGGATCAAACTAGAAATTAAAGGGAATGCATATTTCCTACAATTAACTAATATTTCCTCCTGCAGAATGATTTTCTCAGAAATAATGTTCTTCAACAATCAAACAAATTCAGTCTGAGTTTGCTTTCCAAAGACCAATCACAATGTAAACTACACTAAATGTATGGCATGTGAAATGCAAGACAGGTAATTGAAGAAGATCACATAGTATGGCAAACAGATGTCTTTCATAATTTTAAGGAGCATCTCTCCTAAAAACATGTTAAATACATAATCTAGCAGTTTGAACTGACACTTCACCAGTACACTTATTTGCATATGTGAGTCCTGAAACCATTTACAAACTTTAACCAATATTAATTGGTTGTTTGACAGCATAAATTTCTTCCAGTGCAATTCCTTAAGACAGAAATGCTATCTATAGCGGCTTCCCTTCACAACATCATTATGAATTCTAAACTGACCAATATTATCTCACTATGTCATTTCAAATGTGTGGTCATGCTGTCCCTGCTTAGCTCTTCAATCCATTCATGAAATAATGAAAACCTGTCAACTATTTGTACATCTCTGGGTTCTTCTAAATGGGTGATCAGTTATAGGACACACTCATTTCCATTTGGTTGGGCCAATTAAGAAGACACTGCTGTGCCATAAATGGAAGAGAAATACCAATCCTTAGTTATTATTTTGTTTTGGGTACAATTATCTAAAAAGTTATTGAATAGTTGATCCTAGAGAGATTTGGATGATCTTGATAATAGGGGTATAGATTTAATCCATTAGAATTTTTTCAGGTTATTTTATTCTGTCACTTCTGCTCAAAGATTCTTTTTCATGTTTCTCATTTGCTTTATTTTGATGAGTCCAATCTGTGCTTGCTTCTCTCCCTTGACACCTAGCGCCACTGTCAAGAATTCTTAATAATGCAGATAAAAATGAAATATATCTTATGACTAGAAAAGTTAATGTTAGTAAGAAGTTGGGGAGTAATTATATTCGCCTACTTCTTAAGATAAGTTAGTAACCTTATACTAAGAAATAAGAATCAAACTAGAAATTAATGGGAATGGATTCTCTGCCATTAAACCTGCTTTTCCTGCTTTAATAGGACTAGAGATGTGGGCCTCAGCAATCAGAGTTGCAAATGATGCCCATTTTTATGTTTCAGTCACAAAGCAAAGCATGCAAAAGGCAAAACACAGAGCTCAGGATAAGCATTTACTCTGACAAGCAAACATCTTTCACCACTTGATGAAGTATCTCTTCTAAATATGTGTTAAACATCTAGTTTGAATCTAAGGTTAACTATGTTCATTAGGGCTTCTGCTTATATACTCTAGCAAAGGAAAGCTCATAACACTCTGAGGCAGTCTCTTGCATAGGGCTCTTACTATTTGGAAGTTTCTCCTTATGTTTTGTCAAAATCTGCCTCCATGCTATTTCCATTAATAAGTTCTAGTCCTGCCCTCTGAAATAACAGAAAACATGTCTGTCATAGCTCTTCGGATATTTGAAGGGAGCATTTCCTCTTAACTCTTCTCCAGGCTAGATCACCTATATCTTCAAGGGTTTATCATAGGGCTTTCAAAATGCTCCAAAAAGACCTCAGGTTTTCTTGTTGTCTGTATTGAAAGTATTCATCCTCTCCTTCTAGTGGCCATGTTACAGTTGGCTTTGCACATGTACAAATAGTGTACTATGCTCATGAAAGTCAGGCCCAAGGTAAATCACAGGTCTGTTGATCTGAAGGTGAGACTATTTCACCCCAGGATTCCATAGGATGTTGGAAGTGGAATAATAGACTATTTCACCTGTTTGTATAATGTTTCTCTTTGAGTAAAACTCATTATGTCCTTTCCCAGCACTATTCTGTAATGTTTGTAGGAGCAAAGTTATTGATCAGACAGAAAGTATGCACAGTAGCTCTGTATGCAGTTCACAGTCTCTATTCTGAATATCAACAAATGTATGATTTGACTATCATCTGTATGATTTTACTATCACCCACAAAACAGAGCTTTGACTCCAAAACTACTACTACTAAAATACCAAAGAATCTGGAGCAGGAGCGATCGAAGAAAAGCTCATGCTTACACTTTGCTCTCTGTCTCTGTCTCTCTCTCTCCCCCACCTGTCTATCATTCTGCTGGGATTCATGCACAACTGCCAGTCTCATTTGACTGCATGAGTTTTAGTACATTGATGATAGCTTGCTTCATTCAACATACAATGATACAATATTCATCAAGATAACAGGCTCATGTGACTTTAAAATCTTTCTGTATATATTCTGAAAAATTACAGTTTAAGCACAGGAGAGGTCATATTTTATCATCAATTCTCTGGAAGCTGGTTTATGACTACATATTAGATGTGACTATTGCAGAAAGCCCTAACCCTACTGATCCCCATCTGGGCAATGGCTAAAAGCAATTTTCTGCCAGAAAATAGAGTTTTCCTTCTCTAGAGAGGTTATTTTAGAACTAGAAAAACATGGCTATAATGTCTTGTTTTTATGGATGGGGGAGATACATGTTGTTTCTGGACAAGGTTTTATTGTTCCATTGTCTCGTGCCAAATCTGGGATTTTTGTGTGGTAGGGTCTATAGATGTGCATATATCCAACTAACTACCATTTACTTATTTATTTATTTTATATCCAAATCACTAGTCTATTTATAACCTTGCCATGTTTGCTGACATTTTCCCCTATTTATTTTCTCACTACAGAAAGCCTGTTTTTAGAAAATATATATATTCTCTTTATTATTTTCTACATCACATTAAAAATAATAATACAAAATCAGACACCACTGCCAAAACAATACAAAACCAACAAACAATTGACAACACTAAAACATCAACGTTTAAAAACACTCCCCATCTCTCTTTAGCATTCTAACTATATAAAGTTCCCTCTAAATAATTTCTATTTTATTATCTCTTATTCCAATTATTATCTATACTTCTAATAGTTTCCATTCTATTAGCTCTTCTTCTGTCTCTTCTTATGTTACCCAAACTTATTCTATTTCTATTCTATTTCTTTTCTTCTTAAATATCAGAACTTATAATTACTGTGTCTCTTCTTTTTAACTTAATATAATCTGTAAAAGGATTACATTTCTTCAAGAAACTTTCTATAGACTTTAATTAGATTTGTCCATTTATCACTACAGAAATCCTGTTAAAGAGAAGAAGCTGAGACAGCCGAACAAGTTTCTTTAGACTGGTAGCAGTAAGAGTGTTCCATCTGGAAGCACCCAGCATATCTTTTGATCAGGGTCCTTTCTGATTATTTTTCTTCTTTTCTTGCTCAAATGCTCAAATTTGTGATATTCAGAACCATGAGAAAGTTAATATTAGTATCTCAGTCCCTTTAATGGAAATGGGATGTTATGTATTCTGTATTACAGTGGAAATTTTAGAAAGCTTTTAAGTCAGGAATGGACCACTTTTGGTCCTACTGATGCTATTGGGCCACAGATTCCATCAGACCTAGCCAGTGTATTCAGTGGTGAGGGAAGATGGGAATGGTAGTCCAACCACACCTAAAAGGGCACATAATACTCACACCCAGGGATGGACTATCAGTCACTCATTTGGTGTAATTGTTTCAGGACCTTCATTGGTTCAGCATTAGAGCTGGAATCCTGTTGATGTCTAAACACATGTCTAAGTCCCCCATGAAAGTAGACATTTTTGTCTGATGTGGAATGTCCATATTCAGCTCAAGTTTGAGAACTGAAGCTGTCCATGTGTGTCACTGTTCATGGAAGCACATGGCAGGTGAATATGCATGTGCATTCATATTTTGTTGTGCATTCAGTTCTACATATTTTGATTCAGTTGCACAATGCTGCTATTCAGCACAAAGGCTGTGTAGCACAATTAACATATAATTCCGTGTGCAGGGAATTTGCTCTATGCATTCCTAATGTACGATCTTTGTGTCTTCGTGAGCTACTTGAGTGAATGAATAAAAATTTATGGGACCAGGCTGTTAGTCTCATTGATGCTGCAGAGCTGAAAATGGATTCACACACATATGAAGATTTTTATGCACAGAGAGGTCCTATTTTTGAAACTGCTCCATGGCCTCAAACACCTTAATCCAGCCTTGTCTATATTTATTTTAAGAAGTCATCATTTTATATTGTATAAATCTATAGTCTACAGCCTAACTTATTGTGGCAGCCATACCTAGTTTGGGCTCAGCCTGGGACGAGTGGAGGGGAAAAAAAACCCCCTAACACAGAAAACTAGCATATCCCTTGCAAGCACCACTGGAAATTGTTCCAGCCCCACAATCAGGAGCTGAGCTACCATTGATGCCCATGTGTCATGGAGACATTTTAGACATCAAGCCACTTAGGACAAACTGGGGGCATTATATGCAAAAAAAAGACACAGAATCTTTCAGGAGTAGCTGTCAAAGGTATTTACTGCTAGAGTATAGACAAATCCTGGGGTTTGCATTTAGAGAGGGGCATTTAGAATGCTCAGCTAGAGATCTCTTTGGCCTCAGTAAACTTTAAACCCCAGAATTCCACAGGATGTTGAAAGTGGAATAATAGCACTATAACAATGTAGGGCAGAAACGGCCCTTGTAATTTTATTCTGTTTTTAAAGTCTTATTTTTCATCTTAAAAAAACAACAACCTGTAGCACAGGGAATAAATATGAGAAATTGTTGTTGTGTACATCAGTTAACAAAAGCTCTAACAAAGCAGCTCCTTTTTTTCAAAGCCTTTTTACAACTGCCTAACCCTGTGTTTTCCTTGTTCTAGAAGTTTTTAAGCAGGACTGGCATTAAGAAGACACAGACATTTGCTGTCAGGCTGCAGCAGCATGTCTGTGGTAAACAATGCAGTAAAGCTTGAGTGAGAAAGAATGAAATTCTACTCTAGCTGATGCTGCTACAGTAGTGTGTCTGCCTACAATAGGCAAAGGAAACAGCAGCTGCCTCCAGATTCCCATATGGAGCAGGTGTGAATAGCAAGATAGGCATCTTCACCAGCTCCCCACAGCACCTTTTTCAAAAAAAGCATAGATCTGTAAGTCTAACCAGAAAAATGGAAATCATAAGAAGAATGGAAGCTGGTTAAGAAAAAATGTTTTGTGGATACATTTCGGAAGAAGCCTTCAAGTGGATGCTAGAAGGTTCAAAATGTTTTTGCTTACTTGTCCAAGGCTTACCTGATCCAGCTGTTAAATTTCACATGTGCACATTGTTCTGAATAAATAGTTTACCAAAACATGTTTGTGGTATAGGAACTTATCTTTATTCTTTCCATGTTATTTTTGCCTCTGGTACCACATTTTCTGTTAAAAAAAATAATGCCCAGGAACACCTCTACTTCATTAACTGAAGTATACCTCTTACCTTCAAGTAGACTCTCCTTTGCAGCAGCCTATAGCATAGGGTTTTCTCGGCCACATTTATACATATGAAGTTTGCTCTTGTCTTTCTGTAAGGCTGAGACAGTGAGACTTGACCAAGGTTATCCAGTGAGTTATTATGGCTGAGCATGGATTCAGACCCTGATCTCTCAGCGTCCTAGTCCCACACTTAAACTACTATGGTACCATGACTGTCTTGTATGAGAAATAATATCTTTAAAAATACACAGAAGTCAAGTTTACCTGAGGTGGAGGAAGAACATCTCACAAGCAACTCTTCCCATCTCTGGTCAGTGAAAAACAACAATAATAATTTGTTGCCTTTTCATCAAACTCCAGATCTGCTGCCTGTTTCACAAAGTTTCGTCCTATCTTAGTCCACAGTCAGACCATAATATGCATGCCAGGATGGAGAGGCAATGATTTGTCTCCATTTCTGAAAACTTAAAAAAGCTGGCTGCAGTTCAAAAATCTGCCTCTCACCTTAGGCAAACACATTGTTTCTCCATCCTGATAGGTAGTTTCATGTGAATTCTGATACCCACACAACTACTAATGACTCATTCCTCCTGTAATCCATCTAAAGACGGAATTTAATTTTGAGCCATGTGCTACAACATCTGGCCAAATTCTGGGGCTTTTTTTGTTTCTTTCCCAGTCTCCAAATTTTTGTACCACTTAGCCTGAGGAAAAATTCTGTAGAACATGGAAGCTTTCACACTTTTGCTGCCATCACAACACACAATGAAAACCTGGGATTTGCAGTTTAGAGATGGTTATTTAGAATTCTCAGCCAGAGAGGCCAACTGTCTCACCAAACTACAAATTCCAGGATCCCATAGGATGTTGCCATGACAATTAAAGTGGAATCATAGTTTTATAACTGTGATATGTACTGTGCATTTGTTTGTTTTTCCCTGTAGGACCAACACAACTTTGTTTTCTGTAATCACATTAGAATATTCTCTCTCCCTCCTCCACCTATACTATCTGCAAAAGGCAAACAGTGAACAGCTGTCAATCAAGTGAGCTAAACATGACACCAAGGCCTTTTCCACACCGGAGAAATAAAATGAGGTAGCGCGAGCTCTCCCACACGTTCGAGTGTGTTACATATTTGGCAAACTCCACACCTTAATCCGCCTGGTTAAGTCAGCAACAGTCAGCGCACGGGCTTTTTGAAAAATGGGGAAAAGGTGGTTTTTTTCCCCTCATACCGTGCTGATTTGTGCATGATGTAATCAGAGGGCGGGCTGTGGGCGTGGACAGCTTCAGCGGTTGGAACGCACCGTGAGAAGCCTCCAAGCAGCGGCACAGAAAAGCTTAAATCCTCTGCAGCATTACCAATAAAAGGCCAATCGCCAGCGCCTCCTCGTGCGGTCTTCAGCCCATAGATGTTCCTGTTCAGCCAGCACAACTCCAAGAAGCCAGAATACAGCTAAAATGGGCCATTCAACTTCAGGAAACACCTCTTCCTCCATCGCTCACAGGGAAAGATAACAGCAGAAAATGGGCGCGAGAACCCACCAGAAACAGGGAGAAAAACTGCACTCCACCCAGCTATGGCGCGGAAAACCATTCCTCCAAGATAGGGTGCAAAAATAAAAAATCGACACAGTTTATTTTACGGCTAGCAGGAGGAATGGGAGGAGGGAGTCATCATGGGAGGAACTGCGGGGCATGATGTGAGCACGCACGTCATGACGCACAGGGCCATTTAAAAAAAAAAGCTGCCAATCACATCCGCTGCGCCAATTCCACAGAATGTGTGGAAATGGCAATAGACTGTTGTACAATATGTCCGCGGTAGCACGGACAAAAAAAAAAAACACCCGGAAACGTTGCAGCGCAAATTCCATGGAACGTGTGGAAAGGGCCCAAGTTTTAACCAAGACATACATGATTATTAGTAGTCTTCTAAGAATAGTAGCAAGAGGGGACCACATAGCTGAAGGACCCCCCAGGTAGCCTGACTGCTGATCTCAAGAGCAATGGATGTGATATTTATTTGGTACTATCAATTATGTCTTACACCCTGGCCGTTATTAGTTTGCTTGCCACCAGTTTTGTGTGTGTATGTGTGCGTGCACCTGAGTGTGGTTTGTTTTGCTTTCTCTCCCATAAAGGAGACTTTCTGTCCTGAGCTTCTTTCCACTTCAGAAAGAATGTTCCTCCTGCAATCTATTTGTTTTCAAGGGCTAGATCAAATGGGACGGGAATGAGAGAAAAAAAATTGAACATTTTCCTAGTAAGGTCAAGTGACTTATCATTATTGTTTTGAGGACGGTCCATTAACATTCCGTTTTAGCATTAGGAACCACAAGAGAATTCAAGACTCTTCCATTAAGGGTTATTTAAAAATAGATTGCACTGCATTTGAAAGCAACAATAAGAAATGCTTTTCATTAGGATTCACTTTCAATTGTGCAGGGAGAAGAAGGGGAAACAGCACGCTCTCTTTTCACTAACATCTTAATTATTCTGGATATAAATCATCTTTGACTGCTGGTATAGGCAATACCCGAACAGGCATATTATCCCTTTGCTTATCATTCTAAAATGAACATTTCTGATAATCATAGTGTTCACTGTGAAACAGCTATTAGGCTGTTGAGAGACCACTTCTGATTCCGATTAATGGAAAGGATACGGAAAGAACAGTTCCCATATAAAAGCATGATCAGAATCTACTGACTTGAGACTGAAATTCATGATTTCCTAGACTTTTTGTTGAAAACACATTTATTGCACAATCCAATTGCTATTCACCAAATTCTCCTTTATCGTATTGTCCATAACATGAACTTGAGGTTCTCTCTTCTGCTTTTTGCCAACAAATTCAGGCTAGGGTTATGAGACTAGTGCTTATGATCTTCCCGTTGTAAGTTCAAGTCTTGTTTCTTGAATTTAGGCTTCTTGGACAATTTGCTATAGTATAGAAGTTAGTGAAAGATTTAAGTTCAAGTTGGCACTGAGCCATGGAATTCACTGGGCGTAGATTCAACTGAGGGGGGTCACCATAAATTGAAAATGACTTGAAAGCACACAACAAAAACCACAATAACAACATACATTCCTGAGGCACTTCAGAAATCTCACACAAATGTGTGTAGCACTTTAGGTGGTTGTGTGCCTTCAAGTCATTTCCACCTTATGGTAACCCTATCACAGGGTTTTCTGGGGCTAAGAGTGTATGACACCCACAAGGTCACCAGTGCATTTCCATGGCTGAATGGGGAACCGAACCTTTGTCTCCAGGGTCATAGTCCAATGCTCAAACCACTACATCTTGTTGGCTCTCATGCCACTGTATACTATTTTGCAAAATGGTTTCTTTCTGCGCTATTGACATCCAATTTATATTTCAGACTTATGAAACACCAACACGTTCCTGAAAAATGCCCTTGGGGAACATAATACATTTATTTCAATGGACACCAGCTGCAGAAAGCTGAGCCATTTGCTTTCAAACTAACACTCCCCTTGTGTGTGGAATTCCTTATGCAAATAAGGCCATTTCCATACTACGCTGTTATAGTGCTATTATTCCACTTTCAACATTCTGTGAAATTCTGGGATTTGTAGTTTACTGAGGCCAAAGAGCACTCTAGCTGAGAATTCTAAATGCCCCTCTGCAAACTGCAAACCCCAGGATTACATAGGTTGTTAAAAGTGGGATAATAGCACTATAATAACACAGTGTGGAAAAATGGCCAAAGTATTGAGTGGGGTGCTGGCTGTGATCAGTCAAAGCTGAAGCAGGCCATTTTCTGAGGCAGTGAAATGAGATTGAACCAAATTAGTGCAATTCTCTGCTAAACATGGACTGATTCAGAGCCAGTGGACTTTGACCTGAGTCTCAAATCCAAGTTCAGATTCAGTAATGTGAAAGATTCTGCCTCTGACAATTGACAATTACTGGAAATCCAACAAATTTTTTCTCTCTGCAGGCACAAGTAGTCCCTTTGGAGAGGATTCCATTTCTGAAACTAGGTGCATGGTTATAGTTCATGATTACATTCATTTATCCTCTGTCATTTCCCCAAATATCGGGATCCAAGGTGGCTGACAAAAAACAAGTTATTTTTCTTTTTAAGTTTGTACTATCCTTTTTTTAAAAGTATGGTTGTTTTTCTTTTTTAAAAAATGAACTGCCCATAAATTATTAGCTCTTAGCAAAATTAGAATAAGTGTATAGATATAGTATTTTCAGGAGAGCACAGCTGCTATGTTTCAGAAGAATAGGCACAGGGACTTTTGTGCAAGAGCAACCTTTCCATTTTGAGGTTATCCAAGAAGGAAGTGGTTGCTTCCCTCAGTTGCTTGAGAACCACCAAAAATGACAGATAGCCTAGAGGTGACCCTATGTACTTAATGTGAAAAGTTTTAGGTCAATAGGTGGCATACTTTGTGCAGAAACAGAGTTCTAAAATGATGGAGGAAGGAGAGTGATTCACTTCAACTCCTCCCCCCCAATGGCTTTTGGTCAAATTGTATGAAAATGATGCATTTCACAGAAGTGGCCACTAGACATCCCTTGGAAAAGTTTCCTTTTGGGGACTTCAGTGTCCAAAATCTCCCAACTAGCATGGTCAAACCTCTGCAGCTACTTTATCTCATGACAAAGCTTTCAAAAGTTACATTTGAGTGACAACTCACAGAATTCCTGAACTACTGGTCATGCTGGATGGGCAATACCAGGACTTGTAGTCCCAAAAGGTAACTTTTCTACAGCTGCAAAGTTTCAGGAGAATAGGTGCACGGGTTAGAATGGTGTAATGACTGAAAAACAGTTTAAGGCTCTTTAAATGATAAAGCATGGTAATACTGGAAGAAAGGCTATGTAGTGGTACTATCTTTGTTTCTAACTACTTCATCTACACTGGCCATGCTGTCCAAATTGTTATGTTTGCCATGCTGTCTAAATTCTTATGAGGGGAGAATTAATTAGTATTTTTGTGCGTATGTGTGTGCACACACTGTCACACACACAGAGTCTTACACTTGAAGCATCCAAACATATCCAGGAAAATAGAAAGAAACTGATTTCTGAAACAAAGCTAGTAAAATAGTCTGGAAAATAAGACTTACACAAAGTAATAGATGCTATAATTCTTTTTAGACACAGTGCCCCACAGGTGCTATGTTATATCAGCCTAATAAAAATATCAAACATAAAGGGACTCAGTATGATTCTAAGTAGGTGAGCATGCCTGAATAAAATTACAGAATTCCACATGTGTATAAAGGACCCATAAGGTCTGGGTTATTGTTGCTCTGAATTATTCCTCTGCTTGCAGTATTTGCAGATATAATACAAAAGAGGCTTCAATAGAATGAATTCTCCAGAGGATATCAGGACACCTTTAATTTGTCACTTTCACCATTATATCCAAAACTTCCACTCAAAAGATTGCTATAAGTTGACAAGAACACCACATATGAATGGTCCTTTAGGAGGACACCACTTTGCTAATTAATATAGCTAAGTTTTAATGGCATGAAGCATCCGTGGAGTAAAGCCTTTAGTTTGTTTCTGTCTATGGGAAGATACTGGTTTTATAGGAGCCTAGTTCAAAAGATATATGAATATTTATTGATATGAATATTTAAAGAATTTTCCCGTGCCTTCTTGATTCCAACTCCAGTCTCCAAAACATATCAATTAAAAAAAAGTATATTCTAGATTCTATAACTTTAACAGAGGAATTACCGAGGAATTGGAAATCATTCCTTCAAAACTTGAATAGTTATGCAAGCCTGGACTGTAATGTGTTCATGTAAGATAAAATGGGCTTCCCGAGGAGTATGAAACTAGGATGGCACACTTGTCCTCAATTGGTCCTTAATTTAGGATATCAGTCCCAAAGTCATGTTCATCCCATTTTTAAAAAGATTATGACTTTGTCATAGCCTATAAAGTGAAGATGTCACAAAAAATTGTGTTAATGGAAACAAAATAGGTATTAAATACCTTTTCAAACGAAGCCATATCTTGAATATATTATTTAGAAAGGCATTATGGAGTGTAGACAGAAATGTAATAGATGTCTGTACAAAAAGGGTAAACCTCTACTCCAATATACAGCTTTATCACCAGTCTCTAAAGGAAATGACTGAACAATTTTATTATTCAACCTTAAACAAATCAACTGATGAAGATGAAAAGCCACCCAGAGATTGGTCACTTGTGTTTTTTTCCTATTGATGATCATAAAATAGCACATAAAGAATTAATTATCTTTCTATGTTTGATGGCTAGATTAGAAATAGCAGAAGTTTAGAAAAGATATTACCCTTCATTACACTACTGGAAAAGCAAAATATGGCATTTGCGACTAATGAAGAAACTGTTCCCCAAATTAAAGTATGAGAACTGCACGCAGACACGAATCCGTTCCTCCCAATTTCACTTCTATTTATTCATGCACAGATAAACACTTTGATGAACCATGTCTTTTGAAAAAGCTAATTTATGGAATGTTCTATTACACTAATTATTCCAATTCTGTTTTCTTATTTTTTTTTATTGCAGCCATATACTCATTTGGGATTTTTTTGCTCCACTTAATTGTTTGTTTCTTGATTCTATTCTCAATTATTTCTATATTGTACTGAAATAAAGTGTTATTTACAAACCAATGAAGATTTTACTAAAAGAGTTTATTTGGGCAGGTGCTGCAAAAGAATACAAATGTTGACCTCTGAAGATTGGCTTGCCTAAACTTGGCATTTAGCAAGACTGCATCATGTGAATGCCATAATTTAGTAGACAAATATATCCCTAAAATAAGTCAGTGACTAATACAGTCTTTAATACTTGCAGATGATACTTTATTGAGGATGACTAGGCAATATATAATCTTGCAATTATAGTCAAAATGTAGTAAAATTCAAGGATAATGTGAAATTAGATCAAAATGTCTGTTCTTTACACTCATTTTGACACTAATCATCTAGTGCAAGGACAGGATTCAAAAATCTTTCTTTCCCAAATCTCTAGTCACCTGGACATGCCAATAAACTAGATGTAAACTATCTATGTGAATTGAAGCTCACATTCAGAGTTCTAAGTGTTTTCCTGATCTCTGATTCAGCTTGTATATTTGGGCAGCCACCTTCCCATCCACACATTTGAGATACGAGATATAGAAAGGCATTTACTGAACAGCAAAAGAAGGAAACAAGAACGTAGGAACAATTTCTTCTGTGAAATGCAAATATTAGTATCCTAGAGTGTAAAGAACAGACAAAGAGTGAAAAATGTTAGCTCATCAAATGGTAGGATCTGGTTCTCTCCTAGTCTTTCATCATTGACTATGCTGATTTGAATTCATGGGAGTTGCAGGCCAAATCAGCCAAAATACCAAAGACTGGCAACTCTGATCTAGATAGCCAGCTAAAAACTGAAGTCCTCTAGTGCAAAATACAATTTTCTTGGGCTACTGTTGCTGTAACACATCTGATAGCCCTTTTGGAGTGATCTCCAGGCTTCAAATATTGCTCCTATCAACTTGCAGCTGGTCTGACATTCATAGCTTGCTCCTTATATAAATGTTTTTCAGTTCTGCTCCTACATTAAAAAATCTTCAAGTAAAAATAAGTCCCACTGAGATATCCATTTTAAGACTGCAACCTTATAACTAGTTTCCTGGCAGTAAAGACCAGTGAACTCAGTGGATACGCACATATGTATGTATGTATGTACATATTTATTTGGTAGACATGTATAGATGGGTATTGGAAGTGTTCCTGCAGCAGTTTTACAGAAAATATTCGCCTCCTAGGTTTAGCTTTACAGTTTTTTGAAAGTTTACAACTGAATCCTTTAACTGACTCTTTTAACTTTCCTCTTCCTTTCCTAGGATTTCATCATATGAATCTGACTCATAACTACCGTCTGACTCATTTTCATTTTGCTACACTCCACCAAATTTTTGTTCTGCCTTCTTTGTGCATGCAGTCACACAGATATGATTACACTCAGCTCTGTCTTGGAGATTTAGAGATTGTTTTATTTGGTTGACTTAGATTATCCTGCACATATATTTTCCCACTTTATCATATAACTCATATTCTTCTTCCAAAGTTTGCTAATCTTGAAAAGAGGCACATGTAACATCTCCTTCTCTCCCTCTCCCCCTGGTCTAAAAACTGACAGGCCTTGGACACTTTTCTAGATTGATTTTGGCTTTGAAAAAGTCAGTCTGAACTCTGTGGAATGTTTTGGGAAACAGTATTTCACAACTTTTTTAAACACATTTTAGAAATTAGTGTTTGCAATCAGATAGAAAGCAGCTTTAGTTTGAAAACATCACTTTTCCATGAAAATGTATAGTACCTCAAACAACACATGGGTGTTGAAGGTCCCCTGGTACATCAACTGGCAAATCAGCCACTATCTGCCTTCCTCCATCAGGTTTTACCTCTATCAACTCTTTTCAGCAACCATTCACTCAGTAGAGAAACTTTATGTCATTAAACACATGTGCCTGAGTTTTCTTGTTTTCCTTTTCCTGTTTTCCTTTTCCTTCCTTGTCTCTTTTTCCTTTTGTGTCGTGACTTTTTAAACGATTTAAGATATGTAAGCTGCTTTCAGTGACCTTCCAGCTGCACAACAGGGTATGAATGCAATTAGTCAATCAATCAATCAATCAATCAATCAATCACATTGTGGGATCAAAAGCAATTCTTGATAGCTTATATCTCAATTATTATTATAATAATATTATAATTATATTATAAATATATATAATTATATATATATATATTATAAATATATATTATGTTATAATATATTTTATAATAATGAATTATATTATTATAATAATGAATTATCATTATTACCATTAATCATTATCATCATCATTGCCCTCTCTCACCAAACATACTTATGAGTGTGGTGAGACTGAGGCCCTTTCCGCACCGGGCTATTAAAACGGCGCAGAGCGACCTCCGACGGAGGTCTTCTGCACCGTAGAGTGGACTGGGGCGGACTACTTTTTGTAGTTCCGCACCTCAGTCTGGTTCAGAGCGACTGGAACTGGTTGCGCAGCGTGCTTTTTAAAAACCTCTTTTTAGAGGTTTTTAAAAAGCACAGAGCGCGCAACTCCATGTTGCTCTGTCCTTGCGCTCCGGTGCAGATTTGCGTGGATCTGCCGGGGGCAGGCTTAGGCTGGCGAGCTTCTCCGGTTGGTGGAGAGCCTCCACCAACCAGAAGCCGCCATTTTGGACGCTGGAGCAGTGCGGAGCGACAAGCTCGCACTGCTCCTTGTCCCAATGGACTCATCCGGACGCTGAAGAAGTCCGATGAGTAGCGTTTTTTCGCGGTTCCTTTCCCACGTGTGGAAAGGGTTTGAAAGAAAGGCTCTCCAAAAAGACCTCAAATTTGGAAAGACCCATAAAGAGAGCCACCGTCCATCAGATTGTCCAAAAGTACTGGCAATTAAATTTATTTTTCTTAAGGTTTCAGTTCTGCAGAAAGAACTTTGAATGCTGAATCAGATCAGTGTCTTGATTGGTATCCTTTTCGAGGAGCTAATAATAGATTTTTTTGTATCTCAAAACTTAACATCCCTTAATGAGGGCAGGGAATACATTTACACGATATGGGACTACTTTCCAGTAGTGGTAATATTAGATTTTTACTAAGTTATCTAAGAGGCTGCTGAGCTTTTTAACAATGCCAGCTGAAATCTTACCGTAATTGTTTCTGATTCTTGTTTCAGGAATGGGATGTACACTTACATCCGATTCTTGGATGATAGAGATGAATGTGTTGGCCTAGTGCTACAGATAAAGGGCAACTGAGGTTGGTCTGGACTCAAGAGACTCTAGATCCTTGACATTTCAGGATCAGGGACCTCTGGTTCCACAGTGATGCTTGGTTTTCTGTTTCCTCAGCCTATGAGCCTGTCTGGTCACGACTGAACTCCAGAGTCATCACCCTAACAGATTTGGGGGCAGAGGAAGGAAATTAGTAGAAATTTTAAGAAGTCAGAGGTGTGTATGTGCCTTCCAGTTGCCTATCAAGGCAACCCCATGAATTTCATAGGTTTTCTGAGGCGATTTCTGCACTACACTGTTATCGTGCTATTATTCCACTTTCAACATTCTATGGAATCCTGGGGTTTGCAGTTTAGGGAGAGGCATTTAGAATTCTCAGCCAGAGAGCTCTTTGGCCTCAGTAAACTACAAACCCTAGAATTCCACAGGATATTGAAAGTGGAATATTAGCACTATAACAGTGTTGCATAAGGAATTCCACACACAAGGGGAGTATTGTGTTACCCAGGGGCATTTTTCAAGAAAGTGTTGGTGTTCCATAAGTCTAAAATATAAATTGGTGAAATATAAATCAGTGCACTACACTACAGTATAGTGCAGAAATGGCCTTAGGCAAAGAATACTAAGAGATGTTTTTGTCAGTTCCTTCTTTTGAAATATAACCCATAGCACCTGGTACTCGTTCACAGTCTCCCATCAGTTCTAACCAGAGCTGATCCTTGGATGGGACCTGCTGCCTTTTGAGTATTTAGGCCAGCAGTCAGAAGCAGCAGGAGGGAAACATGGAATGGTTATAAACGGAGGACAGGGTCACCTGATAAGATTCATGTATTGTGGCAGAGAGGTGGTGCATGCTAAAAATATTGCATGTCTTTTGAATGGTAGCACTAACAGCATTCAGTCTGAAATTACCTTTGAAAGTCCTATGGCTTTGTTTCAAAAAGATGTGCAGTTGTACATTCTCAGGTACAGAAAGGAGTGGATCTCAGGGCTAAAGTCTCCCCCTTCCATACCCTCTGAATGACTCTCCAACACACAATGGGGCAACAGCAACCAGACCTGGCATCAGTACTTGGATTGACAAAGGTATGCCAGAGCCCACCAGGGCCAACAGTGTCTGTCACAGCATCTGCTCATTTGATTCTTTGACTGGTCATGTCCATGGTTACCAATTTCACTGTATTATAACTTCAAAAATACGGCACCCTGGTCTACAACAGAACAGTGCTTATTCCACAATAAACATGTTCATCACAGGGCAATGGAAGCAGACTCCATTATATTTCGATAGTCATGGTGGTGCCATGATTTAAGTTAGTTTCAAAGTCCAAACAGCTCTTCCTTAGGTTATTTCTCCCCCTCCCCTCCTCCTCCTCCTCCTCCTCCTTTTAGAAAATCAGGGCTGATAGACTAGCTCTTATTTGTTTTGTTCTATCACATAAGGTATGTAGGACCAGTGGTAAGATATAAAGTGGCAAGTGGGCAGGGGGCAAGTTAAGGATGTACATGGCAACTCAAGCAACACATGCAGCTGACACGTTTTCCCAAAGATGATTAAAACCAGAGTCTAAAATTACCAGGACATTGTACTGCATGGTTAACAGGCAAGCAAGAGTTCAAGGATGCTCAAGGATGCTCAAGGATGCTGGGCTGTCACTTGGGAGATCCAGGTTCAAATCACCACAGAAACTCTGTCTCTCAACCTGATCTGCCTCAAGGAGGCAGGAGGAGAGAGGGCTGTCTTGGCTGCCATGCGCTGGTTGGAGCAAAAGGCAAATATAAACATATCTAATAAATATATACAAAATACCCAAGTTATCCCATGTAGGACAGCTGCACCTCAATAGACTGTCTTTATTTTAACATCAGATGAGCATGCAGCCCCTTCAAGGCAGCTTGTGGAGCCTTCTGCCTTTCCAAATTCCTCAGATTTCCCCTTTTCTGGCAAAAAGGTGAAGCACACCTTTTGAAAATGCCCCCCAAGAGCATCAACTTTTAAATAGGGTGCTGCTCGTCTCATACTAGTTTGGAGCGTGCTTTGATCATAATTGTAATAAGGAGCTGTTTTTCCATCAGAGGGGGGAATCTTAAATGTTAAATGTTTAGTGTACATGTTGATCTTATAGACTCCATGATTGGTCTTAAAGGTGTAACTAATAGTAGATGAGTTTAAATGTAGATATGCAAGATGTTTTGGACGATATAGCTGTTGCGATTGATGTACTGTGTTCATTCTATGTCGTGGTCAGTTAATTATGTGGATTATGTGCAATGTCTGGTTGTAATTTTTTATTTTTTCAAACTCTGCTTGTTTTTGGTTGCTGATATTGTTTCTTCTTTGTGGTTATTATTTTTTGTCTGTTTTAATAAAGATAATTTTAAAAAAGAGGAAATGCCCCCGAAGAGCATCAACTTTTAAATAGGGCGCAGTTCCCATTTCACAGAATTCACCCTCAGCTTTTCAAATTCGGAAGAGGACTTTTTTTGGCCACTTCCCCGCCCCCCGGGCTATTTTTTGGTAGTGAAGGCAGCCCTGGAGGGTCCCAAAGACATCCAGTTGCTCCCTGACCCCTGTGGGCATACATGGCCCTGTTCTGCTAGCACCAGAGGCTGTGTGGCAATGAGAGCAAAAACTGGAGCAAGCGTTCAGCAGCGGAGAAGCTCCACAAAAATGGAATTGAAGGAACCAGTTTCGTTCATCCATGACCAACTTCAATGTCCAAGCCCACCCGCCAGTCTTGTGATTATTGGGGGAGAGGGATAAGAAGGCAACGAGCCCAGAAATCCCACAAAGACGTCCCCCCGCCCCGCCCCTGCTCTGCGCCCGGGGCTCAGGGCGAGTGACTCAGGGGTGTGGCTAGAGGCCGGCAGCCCCGGGGGGAATTCGAACCCAGGGCGTGGCAGGCAACGAGGGCGGCGGCGTTTCCTCGAGCAGTTCGCCATTGCGCTTCTTCCCCGGGCAGTGCGGCGTTTGTCTCTTTCGGGGTCTCCCTCGGTCGAGTTTGCTCCAAAGCTTCGGTGAGTTTAAGGAGGTTTGGAAGAGAAAGATCGGGGTGGGGGGTGGGGAGATCCAGCCCATCCCATCGAATTTAGCACTTTCTTAGAAGGCGTGTGAAGGATCTGACCTTACGGGGTGGGGAACCTTCGTAGGAAACGTTTCCCCCGCGATGCTTCTGGGCGCCGCGGGCGAAACTTAAAGCGAACTCGGCGCGCGTTTCCGGAGTCGGGGCGTTGGCTGCCGGCGGGAGGGTCCCGCGGGCGGAGTCGAAAAGGGGTGGCGCCGGATTCTCCGCTTGGCGCGGCCGTTTCCGCGGAAACCCCGCGGCGGGTCGGTAGTTCTTCTGCCTGCGTGCCTTTGAAGGCTCCGCGGCTAAGCCCGATCCTCTTGTTATCGTCTTTTGCAGCCTTCCTTCCTTCCGTGCCTGAGAGGTCCCCGAAGCCATGGCAAAGGTGAGTCATACTTCGCTGCCCTGTCCTCTCTGTTAAAATCGCGTTAAATGAAGAGAGGAGGAAAGGCACGATACTGACCTGAGCGTCGTTTTGCCTGATGTTTACTAGTGCATTTTTTTTAATATTCTTTATTAAATTTCAACAAACAAAAATAGTAACGTAAGAAATAGCTTCGTATACTCGTTTCCATCACGTTTAAATAATAATTAAACAATAAGAAAGCAGAAAAAAATGAAATAGAAAGAAAATTACAAACACATACCAAACTTACTAGTGCATTTTTGGTTGATTTGCATTTCTATCTAAGGTGCTCAGGACAATATTGCCCATTTCCGTACAGGACTGTTGCAGCACTATTATTCCACTTTCAAAATCCTATGGAATCAAAGGCCCCTTCCTAAACTGTAAACCCCAGGATTCCATAGGATGTTGAAAGTGGAATAGTAGCGCTATAACAGTCTAGTGCGGAAATGGCCATTGTCACTGCCCTACATTGTATCCTCACAACAACCCTGTGAAGCAGGTTAGTTTGAGGGACAGTCAACAGGTCATCTTGTTAATTGTAAAGAGATGCTGGGAATGGGTTTTGTTTTTCAGTCTGTACTTCCTGGTGGGGTAGTAGGAAGATCCCACCAAAAAATTACGTTACAGGTAGAGTAAGGAGTCAAGATTGTGTGCTGTCCTGCTGTCCTCTTTTTCCAAAGATGGGTAGTCTTTGGTGGAAGAGGGAGTGGCATATATACTGCTTTAGGACTTGGGAAAAGTTACTAATCCACCAGCCAGTATGACCATGGATGTTGGAAACTGTAGTCTAAAAGTAATAATTTCCTTGTGTTCTCTCTTAAGATAGGGAGAGGTTCACTTTTAGTCTAACTTTTTTATTGTTCAGCGCTTGATTCCCTCTCACAAAATCCATCACACTGTTTTAAGAGAGAGGTTGATTCTGGAACAGTGTGAACTCTCCCTCGCTATGTGAAATATTCCACGTCAGACCTTTTCCGTTTTCCACTCTTTTTAGCCAAGTTTCTCTGCACTGTAAACTTGTGGGTGTAGCCTATTTCTAGTGGTTAAGAGGGAGCAGGAAAAAGTCTGCTTGATTTCCCTTTTCCATTGTTCATTCTTTGTGGCTAGTTTGCCTGCTGTCTCCTTTCTTTCTTTCTAAAAAAACTGAATGGCATTTAAAAAGTTATTTTTGTATACATTTTTGAAGTGAGTTTCTCTTGATGTTTCCTTACAATACTTTCTGGGTGTGTGGAAGAATGTGTTACATACCTAGGGTTTTTTTAGCTGAGGAGTACACAGAGATGGTTTTGCCAGTTTAACTGAAGGTTAAATTATGCATGGAATGGGAGTAACTGAAGATCAGGTTACATGTGGCATGACTAGAACTGCCAGCGTCTTCTAAATATTTTCCATAAATCATGATTTGGATTGGGATTTTGGTAAAAGGGAATTATAATCTCCTTATCTGTGCTACAGCTCTATCTTTTCCCTTTCCCCACTCCCTGCCTTTAGCCGTAGAGAGGAAAAACTGCAAACTTTTCTCCTGACTTTTCTCCTTCACTGCTGACTCTAGGTTTGGGGGAATGGTTGCAGAATCAGTGCAGGGCAGAGAAATAGACCCCTGCTGGTGCATCACAGTCCCAGCTCAAATCCTCTTGGGATGCTTTTTGTAAAATAGAGATACATCTGAGCAGGCTTGTTTTCCATTGCTCCAGAGACTAGGACAAAGAGCAATGGATTCAAGCTGCAGGAAAGGAGATTCGACCTGAACTTCAGGAAGAACTTCCTGACAGTCAAGAGCTGTCTGGCAGTGGAATATGCTGCCTCGGAGTGTGGTGGAGTCTCCTTCTTTGGAGGTTTTTAAGCAGAGGCTGGATGGCCATCTGTTGGGAGTACTTGGATGTGGATTCCTGCATGGCAAGGGGTTGGACTGGATGATGCCTGTTGTCTCTTCCAACTCTATGATTCTGTGAAGTTTCAGTTACAAAACTCCTATGTCAAGCGCAGAGCTTCCAAATGTAATTTTCTGAGAGTACTACTCTAAGAATTTTCTGAGAGTACTACTCTAAGAATTTCAGTCAGATGGCCTCTATTCATGATAGCTTGAGGATTCTTGGAGTTGTAGTCTCAGAAAGTATGGCATCCAAGTTGTGAAGGTTAATTCTGGTACAACTTAACACATTCACAGAGTCATAGAGTTGGAAGATGCCTCAAGGGCCATCTAGTCCATCCCCTTTCTACTTCTACTTCTGGAATCCATAACTAAAGCATGCCTGACCTCTGCTTAAAGGCCTCTAAGAAGAATCTCCTGTCTCCAAGGCAGTCTGTTCCACTGCTGTGTTCTTCTCATTAGGAAGTTCTTTATAATGTTTAGGTGGAATTTTGCTTTCTTGTAATTTGAATCTGTTAGTTTGTGTCCTGGTCTCTGCAGCTGCAAAAAACAAGGTTGCTCTCTTTCTATGTGAAGTCTCTTCAGATATTTAAAGATGACTATCCTATTACCTCTAAACCTTCTCGTCTTCAAGCTAAACATACCCAGTTCCCTAAGCAGTTCCTCACAGTGCTTGGTTTCCACACCTTTGACCATTTGGTCACTGTCCTCCATACATGTTCCAGCTTGTCAATATCCTTCTTGAACTGTGGTACCCAGAACTGGACACCGTGTTACAAGTGAGTTCTGACCAAAGCAGAATAGAGTGGCACTACTGCTTCCCAGATCTGGATGGTATACTCATGTTGATGTAATGTAGAATTGCATTGCCCGCTCCCCTTTTTTTTTGCGACCACATCATGCTGGTGACTCACGTTTAGCTTGTGGTCCACTAAGGCCTCTAGTTAGAAGAGAAGTTGGGAAAAGAGAAGTTGGGAAGTTGCACAGATTGAGAGAACATATGGTTACACATTTTTTTCTAGTATCTTCCTTCCCCTACATTGGCTTTTGATGCAATATTGCTTGGAGTCAAAGCAATAATCATAGTCTTTCTGCTGCTCTGAAGATATTAACGTAGTCTGGCCATTCCTGAAATGAAATGCCTACAAGAATTTGGAAAAAGAAAGACTTCTAAAGACTTTTGGCTTACAATCCCCCAGCCAGCATGGTCACTAGAAATTATGGGACACATAATTTAAAAAAAAAAATTAAGACATTATTTTGAGTTAAAAAAATGTTTCATTCTGTAATCAGAACAGATACAATCTTTTAAATTATGTGCTTGTGCTACTGTTGAGCTGAAGCTAATAGAGCAACCTTTCCCTCAGGGCCAGCTCTGAATGAACCAACTGCTTCAGGCTGCAGATGCAGTAGTGGCAGCTTCCCAGCTGTTCCTCCCTAACTCTGTTCCTCTCTTTTTGGTCCATCATACTCTTCCCTCTAGTATACCTGCCATAGAGAGAGGACCCTTTAGAGGGAACTCTGCTCAAAGGAAAGGGTAGACTATGAAGTAGCTTGTGAACTAAAGTCCTCCCTCCACATTCACAGGCTTGACCTTCACAAATTTGATTATTGCCTCCCCATATTTCATCCCTTCCATTCCCCTGCCTTTTGCCTGAGTGTGTTGTATCTTCTTTCCACAGACCTGGGTAAAAGGCAAGAGAATGGCAGGGGACAGCCTCGAGCAAGTACCTTCTCTAGTTGTGTTGCTGCCCCCTCCTGTTCTCTTGCCCATTGCCTGGGTGCATGGAAAGCAGAAGCCTGAACTAAATGCAGGTGAATGGAGGGTGGGAAGCTGCCCCCTCCCCTTGACTTGCCTGTCGCCTGGGCAAAATCCACGTGAGTTAGGGGAGGAGGTGTGGCTGCTCCCTCCTATTTGCTTGCCTATCATCTGGGTGCCTGGAAGGCAGCGCACCCAGGTGAAATGCAAGCAAATTGGGGGGAGGGGAGCCCTGGAAGGGAATGGGGGGAGTGCACTCACTTGGACAGGGCAGGAGTTATTCACTTTTTTAAAAAACTTTTGCAAGTGTTCTGCCCTCTGTAGCCTTGCAAAAATTGAGGGGCCACTATAATATTCCCAGTCCTAGAAAGTAAACATGGTAAAGTGAATGTTTGGGCTGATGTAGCTATAGGAGTATTCTGGACCTTCCAAAAGCAGGTGCTTCATAGACTTCATCATTCATTTAATTGTGTGAATTTCCTTCAGTGGAAAGCTATTGTACTGGAGGCAGTGTGGAATGTCTGTCTCAGTGTTCTGATTCTCATGCGATGTTGAACATATAGACCATTAATGGACGTAGTAGCCACTGAATCAGGAGCATTCATGTAGAAATCATTATTTTGATAAGCAATTACTTCGTTTGTTAGTTTGTTTGTTTTTTGCATTTGCAGCCTATTTTCTCTCTTGCCCTTTTCATTACCTTCTCTGTCAAGATGGGCAGTTGTCAAAACAAGCTTGGGACAAGTCATGATTCTGAGTTCAGATGAGAAGCCTGTTGGCTAATGCTAAAACATGACTTCTGATTGTGACTGGCTAACAAATCACAGGTTGTTTGTGGGGATGAGCTCAGATATAACAATGAACCAAAATTCAGCAGACCAGAAACAGGCTTATCATAATGCAAATGTGGCCTATATTTATGTTCAGCCTAAGAAGCTGAAGAAAATACAAACACCTACAGATCTTGAGCCATTATGCAATCCTCTTTATGTGTTCCAAGAATGTTGGGCACACATAGGGTTGTGGTTCCCAGTCATTTGCAGAACCTGTGTGTGGTCAGATGAATGTGTTTCAGTTCTCCATCAGACCTTCCTCCCTATACACCTAACATGGGAGGGATAGAGGTACTGGCAGCATGTGTGATCTTGTGCATGTGACTCAGGATACACCATATTGTCCATCATCTTGGCACCAAAATGTCTTGGAGATAAAGAAGCCTATAGATGTCAAGTCAACTGGAGCTAGGTTTTGTTTTCCTTTTGCACAGAATGCAGGGATTTCATGTATGAATGGGTAGCCAGTGAGCTCTGGAACAGAAGTATGGGAAGGTGAGAACCTACTCTTGGAATGGGTGGAGTATAACTTCAGATTAAGGTGCAAACTAATGGGGAAGAGTTGTTTGAAAGCTGGAATAGGTTTATGCAAACCTAACACTTTCTGAAATCCTTGAAACTCAAGAGATGAATCTTTCTGAGACTGGTGGATGGGGGAGGAAGGCAAAGAGAGAGGAGATCTTGACTGTAGTTTCAAAGGTATATTATTTAATAGAATGTGTGTGTATGTGCCTACAAGTTGCCTATCACATTATGGCAACCCCATGAATTTCATAGGGTTTTCCTAGGCAAGGAATACACAGAGCTGATTAATACTTATTCCTAGCCCTCAAGGTCCATTTTTTAAAAAAGTGTAAGTAGACTTTTTTCTGGTAGCTCTAAAGGTTTTAGAAAAGTTTTTAGACCTGCTGCTTAAAATACTTGCAAAGAAGACAAACTAGGGCTTCTGTTGCTGATACCTGTGTAGTTTTCTGATTTAAAAATGAAACCAAAAAGCAACTGTGGAAGCTGCAGCTGTGAATGATGATAGTATTTGAAAGGGACTAAGGAGTTTCTCCCCACCAGGCATTCACATTTGCATTGTCAAAGGATGCTTTTCAGTTTTTAAAAATGATAATCAGGTTGGTTTTCCCCTATCACTATTTTCTCCACTTATGTCATCATTATCTTAAACTTCTTTTCATTGTGCAGGGCAAAATATATGGGATCCTTTATTCTCATGATGGGGAAGCGGCATACAAGAGTGATTTCTGCAAAGGAAGATGGTTGGAATGAAAAGTGTTGTTTACCCATTTATTAAACTATTTCTATCCCACCCTATATCACAAATTTTCAGGGTTGCGCAATTTAGTCTAAATAATTTAGACTAAAACATATTAAACATGTTAGCAAGTAGAAACAGGTTAAAAAAGTTTGTGTGTCTTCCTTAGCTCAGTGTCCTTTCCCACACAAAAAGTTCTGTTTGGAGTCTGTCTATATTTGATCCACATCCTATCCTGTTTGGGTCTGCGGTAACACTCAAAGTAGCATATCAAAAGCATAAAATCTAGGATATGAGGAATATGCAAACCTGAGCCAACTGCAAACAAAGTGCTGTAATTCTTTAGTGTTACAAAGATATCCAGGCTATTGAACCTGGTGTAAAAATAAGCTGCACTTTGTATATGTTTAGTCTTAGGTCCCTGTAGAAGTACTGGTGTGATTTGCCCGGTAGCTGTAATGTTATAGTGCAGTACCATCCCCTGATGTCTACAGTAACCTTCTTGATTCAACATTTACTGACTACTTTGGTAATTGGAGAAGTTTTCTTGACCTGCGTGACTTGTCTTTCCTAAGAGAGCTGTTCCTGTAGCATCACTTACAGTTGCCACGGTGTGTAGCTGTGTATGTGGATGTCATCTGAAGAAACTAGGAATCGGATGTAGCTAGTTGTGCTGACATCAGTATATGCCTTTTTCAGTACACTGATCTTACAGTTTGTTAGATGGAAAAGCAATACCTTTTGTTGCTGTAAGACTGAGCTTTCCAGACTTCCTGTGTTGGTGACACACTTTTTAGACATGCATCATTTTGTGACACAGTAATTCAGTTTTACTAGCAAACGAGATGTTAAACTAACCTCTTATGGACAGATACATAAATTGTAATAATGAAATATATGAGGGTACAATGTATCTCATGAAACCTTTCATATATTTTTAATAATATGTGATTTATAAATAATAACATACATTTCCAAGATTGTAGGCAACACATCTGCATACTTCAGGTGACACACTAACATGTCATGGCACACTGTTTGGAAAGCCCTGCTGTAAGATATATTTGACTGAGCACTCTAGGGCTGGTGTTTCTTCTCTCTCTGTCTCTCTCTCTTTAAATGTTCTAATACTAAGGGCAGCAGTGTCTCTGATAATATATAGAGGGTATCTATCTCTTTAGAGAATTTGTATTTGTGTGTGTGTGGGAAACACATGATCATCTGCTTGGATTTAGAACCATAGCAGTCCCCACCACAGCCCTGTGGTTTGTTTGTCATGAGCTTGTTTAATCTTAAGATATATTGCTTTAGCTATAAAGGCACATTTCTTTAAAACGGGTGAGAAAATGTACCTCTCTAGATCTCACTTTTGTATTCCTCAGAGTTACCCCAACTCCTCCACTTTTTTTTAAAAAAAATGGCAAGATTATCGAGCAATTTACCACCTGAATTACATGAGATTGGCCAGAAATGTCTACCAACAGGACAGTTTGCCTTTATATCAATTAGAACTGTGAAACACACCCTCTAGCCCTTTTCTTCTGATTTTGCACTGAAAATGGTGTCTGGAGGTGATGTAGTGTCACTTCCTGTGTATCAGGATGTACTGTTGTGACTTGTGGATCTGGGAAGGGAATTTGTTCCCATCCTCTCTGTGGTGGCTGGCCCTTGCTTTAAAACAAAACAGGTGATGTTTTCATCCCTGTGTACATTAGAAAGAGGAATGTAACTTACTCACCTGGCTTTCATAACAGAGTCAATATCCATGTATTAGATATTGTAATGTCAACATCCTATAAGTTGGAGCAGGTGGGCCCTCCAGATATTTTTGACCTACAACTTTCATCAGCCATTGCCAGCATGGCCAATGCTAAGGGACGATGGGAGATGTATCCCCCAAATATCTGGAAGGCCACAGTTGCCCACAACTGTTTGAAATGAATAAAAAATAGCCTCAGATCTGGTTTGAATGATAGAAGGATGGGCTGTATAACCTTTTAGAGGATATATTGATGACTTCTAAAAGTTGCCAACTGGAGATCCTCCCATGGACATTTGGGATCATTGTGTTATGCATCTTACATTCAGGGTTAACCACTTGGGAGGCCCACATAAACATCTGGGAAGATCTCTCAGTCACAGACTTCCTCTGGCAAGCCATAGATAAAAGGTTGAACTAAAAGTTACCCTCAGCTGATCTGATTTTATTCATTTGGGGAGGGGTGATAAATTTTGGTGAAGCTAGTTACTGCCCTTGTGGCAGACTGCAGCACCATGTTTGTAATAACTCCAAGAAGTCAACTTCCATTTTTTTTACTTCTAGGTTTTCAGCTGATGGGCTGGTTTTTGTTGTTTGAGGGCTTCAGATGTTTCTAAGGAAACTACCATTCCAGGTGGCATTATGTGTCATTTGAGGTTTATTGTCTGGAAAGGTTGCTTTTTTATGTTTAGCAGTTCAGGGGATTTCAGGGGCCACAAATAAGAGGATGGGGGCTGTATCAGGCCCAAAGGCCCCATTTTCCCCACCCTTGATTTAGAACTTCATTAAAACTATAGTTTTCGCCACCTCTACTGATGTATAGAGCCAGCATGGTATAGTGGTTTTTGAGTGTTAGACTCCAAGTTTAGAATTCCGCTCAGGCATAGAAACCAACTGGATGACCTGGCAAGTTGCATTCTTTCCAGCTAAGAGAAGGCAATGGCAAACTCTTCTGAATAAATCTTGCCAAGAAAACCCTAGGATAGGGTTTCCATAAGTTACAGTTGACTTGAAGGCATATAACAGCAACAAAGAGGTACGTTGGTAGTAAGGTTGTGTCTTCCCTCAGCAGCTAAGACAGAGAATAAACTGTGTATAGCTTTTTTTTCCACGAGGAGAAAAGTGGTTGAGGATATGCTGAGCGGATGAAGAATCAGAAAGTTAATCTGCTTAATTACATGAACTGGAACGTTCTCGTAACAACTCTTTTACTTACTATTTTTCTTTAAAAAATACACCTACATTGGGAAACTGTCAGCCATGACTTGTGCAATGTTTAATTTGGCCTCAGGTTTTTGAGCGGGAGTGATTTTCTGTACATCACTCCTTAGCTCATCTTCTCTTGCATGCAGTTCCTGCTGCTTTTCTTGTTTTCAGAGTGCATGCATGCACACACAATCTGATTGTAATCCGCTTCCCTGTAGCTTCATTTACATAGTTAAACGCTGGCAGCAGTCCTGGATAATGAAATGCTGGGCAGTCTGGTAGTTTTCCAGTGAAGCAGGCTGATCTGAAGCACCTGGATTCTGCTCTTGGGAAAAAACAAGCAGTTAACTGTATGCTCTTTTACACAGCCTTTGTTCCTTGGAGTACTGGAGTAACAAATACTGAAGCATGTATCTGCTTGCAAGCTCAGGGCCTCAAATACTCTGATCTGTTTAATTGGAATAATTTGCCAGTGAGTGAGGATGTATTGCGAAACCTTTGCATGTGGGATTGATGCTTTGGATCTGTTCCTGTGAGATCTCTTTGTCGTAAAGCACTCTTGCTGGAGTTTGCCAGGACTGGTGTTGTGATAAGATCTAAGAACTGCGTTAAGAGCACCACTCACACGGACACTGTGTAACTTTTTCCTGCTACACAGTATGCTGCAGGCTTTAACAATGAATAATCAGATGTTTTACTCATTTGTATCTTTATAAATTGTTATTTTTAGGATTAAAATAGGCTTAAAGGAGAATTCGGACATAATAGTCTGGTATGCATAGTGGCCATTTAGGAAGAACAAGATCTGATTCAGATTGCAGTCCTTCTCTAGTGAAGATGGCCAAGAGGCAAACTGAGCCAGCACTAGGTCAGCTGAGGCTGTGCTGAATCCAAAGCCTTCTCAGCCTAGAGATGTTGGAGATAGTTTAGGAATACTCTCCACCTGGCTAAATGTTGTGGAGGCATTGCTGCTGTGACCCTGGGCTGAGGATGATTAGATCTGGTGTAACTTGTGTCCTCCCTTATATCACTTCTCCACTGCCTTTTGACTCTTCTGCCAGCAGATCTTAGCAACAGCATGTTTCTCCTGGCAGGTTGCTGTTTTGGTAGATCTTTGAGATCAGTCAGGAGAAGGCCATCTTTGCTGGTAGAAAAGGCTTGTGCTGCTCTGGGGAGCTGGGATTTTGTAAGGAGGAATAACCACAAGTTTCATCAAATCCTGACCGCAGCCTCACAAGTACCTAGGAACCCCATACTGTCCCTAAATACCTCCATTTTCCTCTCCAGTATTTCTCAAACTGGGGATAGGAAGTGGCACTGTCCATCATTTTGGGATTGGCTTTTTTTTTAAAAAATATTCTTTATTCCATTTTCCATTATACTTTAAAAAATCACAACTTGTACACACGTACAGTTACTTACATTCTTCTACATATATCTTCTACATTCCAACTTGATATATACCCAACTTCAACTTATGTCTTTCTACCCCTATATTCTATTA